>RJWM01034611.1:0-19580 GCA_004363535.1 Dasyprocta punctata | reverse complement strand
TCAACTCTATAATTCTTTTTTCCTCCCCGCAGGCGACTAGAGGCAAATGACAAACAGGTTAAATTTAGACCTCAGGGTTTTGCTTTCACTCCTGTCAGCCCTGGTTCCCACTCTGAAAGGGCAGTTCTTGCCTTTTGTCCTTCCCGTGGCGCCTTCTTGTTTCCAGGTTCCTCACCTGCAGCAGACTGAGCTACCTCGGAGGACACCTGGTGGGAAGCTGCTGGCCTCGCCGATTTCCTTCTGCCAGGAGAGGAGAAAACCCAAGACGCACTGCTGGATATGATGGGTTAACTTTGCATTCTTTTGAATTTTGGAGTCAGGCTCCATAGAAAAACACATGTGCTGCTGTTACTGTAGAAAGTTGAGGGCTGAATTCATGCTTGTGTGCTGGTACCACATGCTTTTCTTTTTAGAAGAAATCAAGAACTTGTATTCCTTTCTTGTATACTTTAAAGACTTTTTTTTTCTTTTGGAGGATCTCATTATGTATATGTGCTGCCGAAGCAAGCACAAGAGACAGGATCTCATTATGGAATGCAGGCTGGCCTTGAACTCAGAGCAGTCCTCCTGCCTCAGCCTGCCAAGTGCTGGAATTACAGGCATGCAGCACCACTCCTGGTTTTTAAGACTTTTACACTACATGGCCAAAACACTTTATGTTTGAAAAAAGCTTAATCAGGTAACTAGGTGCCTTTTTTCCCAATGTTGTTCTAAAGCTTCGATGTTGTAATTTGAAAAGTAATTGTTGGCTGAAACAGTGTAATTTAGAAGGCAGTATCTTGCTCTTGCCCAACTCTAAAGGTATTTTTATAAACAGTTATTCTTCCCATAAGTCAGTGTCATAGAAACACAAGGCTATATTTTTGTTATGCTGTGTCCAAATGACTGTGAACAAATGTGATGACACTGGTGATACCGTACTTTGGAAATTAACTGTTGGACACAGGCCTAGACTGAGCTACTTAATAAAATGTGACCTGAGGCCACTTCTCGCACAGCCATCACATCGAACAACGGTGTCAGTGTCCTGAGGCCGCTGAGCTCTCACTAGAAAAAGAAACAATTTTTTCAGTTTTTGTCAGGAACTATATTTTCAGTTCTCATGGTTTACTTAAACATTAAATAGCTGCTTTTCCTCCCTGACTGTGCTCTCTAAAATTCAGTTTAAGTGTTGGTCCTTCCCCCCACCCCCCAGAAGTCTAGGTAAGTTACGCTTCTATCCAGAGTCCACTAGATCTAATTCTTGGTAACTTCAGAAAGGCTCTTGTGAACACCTTAGATTTTTTTCTGACAAGATTCTGTAATAATACTGCCCTTAGGTAACACTTTCACAGTAAGCTATCTTTAGCCACTATTTCACAAGAAGCATGGGCTTGCTGGGCGCTGTGAAGATTTGTTTAAGCATTGTGAACGAGGCAACGCACCATGTCCTACCTGCTCTACCCCCACTCACCAGGCTGCCTAGCCTGAACTCCCAAGACTTCCCACACCAGACTTCTGAAAGTGCCCAGCCCTCTCTGCAAGTGGTCCACCCCTCTGGGACATGTCACCAGGCCAACCGCAGAGAGGACAGCTAGGATCCTGTCTTTGTTACAAGCCCATCATGAACCTGTCTTAGCTTCTCATGTGTGAAGCACTTCATAGCAGTAGTTCTGTTGACATATGTTGCTGTCTGATGAAATTATAATAGACACCAAATGTTTGAAACAGTCCCTGGTAAACCCTCAATAAATGTTAGCTGATATTGTTTAACACTATAGGGCTGTGCATATATGCAAATATGGTGAATCGGATGTAAAACTAACGGCACAGTTATTGAAAACCATTGATGTTTTAAAATCTGAATTAGACGGTTTGTATTCTAAAACACACACACAAATCTGTACCAATTAAATACAATAATGTTGAAAGGGGATATAAATTACAGTTTGTTTTTTTTAAACAGACACAGTAAAATACTACAGTCAGCTCACTATACATAAAAATCATCAACAGCAGCTTTTCAGTAAAGTCTCCAATGCTCAAAACTTAAAATGTACAGCAGGCTGCACACATTCTCTCACTCTTCCTCTCACAACAGGTTTACAGTTTACATCTACACCAACTGTACAGGCATCTACAGAATAGGTACATAAGGTACTTTTGTAAAAATTTCCACACATGATTCTACATCTCCGATTGTAGGAGAACTTTACAAATGAAGACACAACAGCAGGGTCATCTGTGTTCAACCATCTCCTGCAAATATGGTGAAGCGTGAACTGGTGAACTTCCTAGTTCAGTCCATCTCTTCAGCATTTTTCAGGACTAAGCCACACAGCAGCAGCAAAACCACATGGCAGTGAAAGCTGCCAACCCAACAAACCCACAACCCCCACCCCAGATCCCTCGGCACCCAACCCCAACCCCTCTTATCTGCTGTGTCTGCTGAGAGTAATACTGTATCCTTTCACTTGTTTGGGCTGAACCGAGGTACAGGAAATGCTGGCCTGGAGTCAGAGCCCCAGTCATTGTCGCCGGTTACAACATAATGTCAAGTCAGTAGGTGTTGGGCCAGGTGGAAGACCAAAGAATGTAGCTGTGAGATTTCTAAGTGTGCTTAGGAAACAGTTAGGGAACGGCAGTGTGTGGCCTGATAGCTAAGGGAGCATTGGCACCTAACTTGCAGTTAAACTCACACAAAACAACATCTACAAGAGCAGACAGCAAACACGTTCAGTTTCGTGGAAGTTCTTTGGTTATAAAGAACAGCATTCTATAACCTTTCCTATAAAGAGGAATTTGCGACCTCTTTCTTGGGCAATAAAATATTTTTCATTTGCTCATATAGAAGTGATCACCCAAGTTGCTTTGTAACAAAGTCCAGTACCTTATGATTTTCTATAAATCACCTTTATCTGCATTTTAGTGTGCAGCTGTGTCTGTCTCGTAACAGACAAGCCATAGATACACATTTCATATACATAATATATATTATTTATAAAAAAAAAATTAGAGCATTGACTCCAGATTCTACAGTAAGAACTGATTAAAACTGTACAAGAATAAAGTTTGTCTGAAATCTGTAGAGGTTTCTACACAGTGTGGGTGTGTAGTAAGTGCAAACAAAAATACTGTCAGTTAATCCAAAATTTCAGTTCCCTTGCTTTCTGGAAAAAGCAGAGGCTGGGATTCACCCGAGTGACAAAGTGCTGCCTCCCCTGCCAGAGAGGGGAAAGCGCCTGGCTCTCCGTGCTGGTCTGAGGTCCGGCTGGGCTGCAGCATGTGGCAAGGTGCTGGTGGGGCTGGCGTCTCCCCCGGCGGTGGCTGTGACCAGGTGAACAAAGCTGCCGCGCTGAGGCCAGCGGAAGAGTGGCTTGCTGCCTTTCACCGCGACTGTGTGCCTCCCTGGAAAGCAGAGGCCGGTGAGTCTGTGCTCCTGGGCCCCATGACCTCCCCCAGAGCCTAGCCTGACGGAACTTGCAGGCCTACATTTATTATGGATCCAGTTCTGGAATGCACATTACGCAACAGAGAAGCCCAGCCCTGAGGCAAGGCTCCTGGGTGAAGTGTAACAGTATGATCCAAAGTTAAAGTAAAAATAAAAGGTTCCTTCTGGATTCATGTTCTAAATCATTTCATGCTGACAACCAAAGTCTGATTTTTGTACCTACAAAGTTCTCAAGCAGACTTTAATATTGTCACAACGACTTCTGCAAATCAGTGAAGAGGCTGGGGTGTAGCTCAGTGGTTTGACTCGCAGCACCACAAAGAGCAACAAAAAACAACCATAGCAGAAAGCAGTGTAACAAAAACACTGAGGCAAAATACTTTTTAGAGAAAAAAATCTCCATAATTCCATTATCTGATGTAACAAACCTTTCTGTAGCTTCCACTTTTGAACCAAGCTCTCTGCCAAGGGACACATTGCTCTGGGACCTTTCAAAAGCAAAATGCTTCCCATTGGTTTCTAAACGCAGACAAAGAAGAGGGTTGTTGCCCTCTCCTCTGCGGACATGACACCAACCTATTCTTTTACCCATGATTTGGTTTGCGAAAACCCATTTTCCTCTGTACTCCCCAATATAAAGCAAAATCTTGCAGGGAAGGTGGTTTTTAAAGAGCCTTTGAGTTTTAAGAGGCATCTTGCATAACTTAGGTTGCATGACAAAAGCTAATTCCTACAGTGAAGAGTTCAAGAGGTCTTGACTTTGCCTTTTTTTTTTTGAGATAGTCTTGCTATGTATTTCAGGCTGGCCTCGAACTCTCAGCGATCCCCCTGCCTCAGTCTCCTGAGTGCTGGGACTACAGGTGTGCACCACCACACCCTGCTGACTTTATTTTTCAACTGAAAAGCCAATGCAGGCAGCCTATGGGAAGCTTCAAAATCAGTGTAAAGGAAATGGAAGACTTTTAAACAGATTCATATTTAACCTGCAAGAACAAAGGTAGATAAAGTGATGAGTGACTTGTTTTCTTTTTTGTTTTTCTCCATCCTTCCCTTGATTCCTTCCTTCTTCCTGTGGTACTGTTGATCAGGGTCTTGCACATGCTAAACACATGGTCTAACTAACATGGCACTTCCCTGCCAGGAAACCTCCCCTTTCTTTGCCATACTAGGGATCAAACCCAAGGGTGGTTTAACATTGACACACATCCCTAGTCCATCATCATCATTTTGATTTTATTTTTTGAGACAGTTATCTCACTAAGTTGCACAGGCTGGGCTCCAACTTGTGATCCTCCTGCCTCAACCTCCCTCAGTGCTGGGATGGCAGGCATGTACCATCACACCCAGCTCCCTATTACACTTACACTGGGGAAAGAAATCTTTTCTAAGGGCAAGTATGGAAAACAGGAGAAAATCCCCCCCCCCCCCGCCCAATCATAATAGTGTCTTTAGCAAAACAGAGGGGCTGAATTGCACCAGTTATCTGTCCTTTATCAAGCTTCCATCTGGCTTGGTTGGCTTTTCTAAGCTGTGGCTCTCCCGGGGCCCTATGTGAGTGGGAGGAGGCGGTGCTGCTTAGGAAGAGAATACTTAGAAGCTGATCATCTCATTGATGCAATTCATTATTTCTCTTAGCAAAAACCTATTCTGTTTAACAGAAAAATTAAACAGTAATATAAACCAATCTGGGTAGCAGTCAAAGCTTAAACTTTAACTGTTCAAGATGTTTGTCTATACCATCTTACAAAGCAGTTGTTCACTTGTGTGCACCAAATTCCGGTATCTTATTAATTCTATGATGCTTGTTTTTTCCCCCTCACATTTTAACACCTCTGAAACCTGCCTCAGCCTCCCAAGTGCTGGGATTAAAGGCGTGTGCCACCATGCCCAACCTACAGGTGCTGAAACAATTTTTTTGCAGTGCTGGGGATGGAACCCAGGTTCTAAACTATATAGGTAATGTTCCTCTACTGAGTTATACCCTACCACAGTGTTTCTTTCTTAATGATACATAAAATAATGAAGTATATAATAATCCAAGGAATTACAAATTTGATGATATGGTAGCTGCTACAAGATTACTTTGTGATAGCCAATAAGTAAGTATCTCGGGAATGAATAGACAATAATTTGTCTTTATCCATTTGAATGCTTAATACCAACCCATGTGTCAGTTAAAAAACCCACTGGTCCTTGGGTTCAGGCTCAGTGGTATGAGTGCTTGCCTAGCATGGGTAAGGTCCTGGGTTTAATCCCCAGCATTGTGAGAAAACAACTCCATTGGTCCTACAGATTTCATGGTTGCACTCTGGTCTGCCTTCCCACAGGTGCAATCAGTACAGTGGTACACTTGCTCCCTCACTGTGGGTCCAGCCTCTCTATAAGAAATGGTGGGATGAATATTCCCTCTTAAGTCACAGTGGTGAAGGGCCTCTGGGGGTTGGTGGACAATTACATCTGCTCACTGATGGCACAGAACTCAAAAGGCTGCTTCTGGAATTTATTACCTGGTCATTCTCTAACTTGGAATGTAGCTCATCAGTGCCCTGTGGCCCGCCTGGAGCACTCTTATTGTCTGTTCTATTTGGTAGGTTTCTCCTATTTGAAGGTTCTCCAGCAGAAGAATTTGTCAAGCCATCAAAATCTTTGCCATCAGAAACGCCCATGAACTCTGTGAAGGAATGATCTTCCAAGATGTTGGTGGTGCGTTCTATGGTCACCTCCTTCGAGCAGAATTCTCGGGCTGGCTGGCCCTTTTTGCTGGGGCAGGAATCCAGTTCTGAACATGAAGCTGTCCTACAGAGCATTCTGGGGTTCTTCTCAGGGGTGCAGTGGGACGCTGGGCTCCCTTTGGCTAAGGCACTGTTTTCCTTGCGTGGCACCGTGCTTATCTTATCTTTTCCCAGGCCTCTGTCTCCTTCTGTCAGTTCTCTGTTTGAGGACGGTCTGAAATCATGCACAGGTGATGGTCCGGAAGGCTCACCGGAGTCTGCATCCCTTGTCTGAGCAGCTAGCTGATCTGAGCTGTCACTAGTAGGGACCACCATGTCAGACAGAGTGGCATTGGAGGCACTGTGGGAAAAGTAGCCACTGGTAATACTGCTGGTGGTAGGGCTACGAGACACTTCTTTCTCCATGACACGTGAGTTTGTCAGATCTACTTTAGAAGAAAACCATTCCCTGTTCTCCAAACTGGCATTGTAAACACTGAAGTCAGCAAACTCCACAGGTACATAAGGCTGTGAGCTCATTAGCTTCCGGTTAATAGCTTCCAGATCATTTTCCTCCTCCTCTGAGTCCTACAGAAATAAAACAAAAGTCAGTCATTAACTTCCTAGAGCAACTGTTTTATTGAGATAAGATTCAAATATTTTACTATGATAGCATTCACATTCCTGTACGTTTTTTTTTCTTTCTTTCCAGGTTTAGTCAAATCTCGTCAACAATCGTAGACACAAGAATGTTATTTTCAGAGACCTGTGAATATAAACCCATTATCACGTAATGTGAAGGTATTCTTTCCCTTTCTATGATCAATGCTAATTAGACACTTTCTTCCCTGGTTTAAGAAAAGGGATGGAACTGAAGTGCAGTAGACTCTTAATGAGTTTCTCGTGATCGGTCTCTGTTTCCTTGTTTTAAATCATGAGCAGAGAGCTGAAGGCAGAAGAACCACTCCTTCCTGTGGACTTGCAATCTTCCCCTTGGGAAGCTAAGTATGAGAGATGAAGATCACTGATGAAAAAGTTCTAAAGTATTTTATCAGAGGAGTAGGGAGAAAAAGAGACCTTCAGCAGCCAAAGGGCAAAGAATACAACTTTGACACTTGTACTAAGCATTACAATGTTGTAAAATACTAACAATTTACTACTGTTTTAGGCCTTTTTTTTTTTTTTTGTACCAGGGATCAAACTTACAACCTTGTACCTGCCAAGCAGGTGCTTACGCCACTGAGCTAAATCCCCAGCCCTATTTTTTGAGATAGGGTCTCACTATGCAGTTCAGGCTGGCCTCGAACTCACTTTGTAGCCCAGGTTGGTCTCGAACTCACAATGATCCTCCTGCCTCAGCCTCCCAAGTGCTGGGATTATAGGCGTGTGCCACCACGCCTGACTGTTCTAGGCTTTTTAAGAAGAGAGTTTGGCTAGAAAATAAGAAAGGTTGATCATAAGGATAATAAATGAAAATCTGAATTAGTTTGGAATTTGGTTTACAGAAAGGTAAATATACAAAAGTGAGAATGATTAAATCTCCAATATCTCTCCAAACAAAAGATTTTTAAATACTTGGTGGAAAATATAAAACATTTGGGTATCTTATGTACAAATATGGATGTGATATACTGCTCGGTCACTTTTAATTGACCTCATGAATACCTGGCGGTATTACAGACATTGCTTTTAACCCCTTAACAGACCAAGGATCCTCCTGTGTCAGTCTCTTACATGCTAGGATTATAGGTGTGTGCCACCATTCCTGGCTAAAAAATAATTTATAAGCCAGGCATTTAAAAAATGTATATATACATATATATGTATACATCTATATACATCTATCTATCTTATCTCTTTTGTGGGGGGTACTGAGAATCAAACTCATGACCTTGCGCTTGCCAGGCAGGTACTTATGCTGCTGAGCTATAGCCCTGGTAATGTATATTAAAGGAATTGATAGTCTTAATTTCTTGGCTATGAAAAAGAAAATGCTGGCAGTAGTGATAAAGTTCTTAAAACTAACAAAATAAAATATTTCACAATTATCTCACACCATCTTTAATTTAATTTAGTTGTCTGCTAAATTAAGTAGACTATTAAAATAAGTGGGTGGGAGGAACCATTTTTTTGTGTTGGAGAAGAAAGTTGGTAAAGGAAAAAGACTGGACAGAACTATCTGAATCAGTAGGCTTTACCTATATTTTCCAAGTTCTCTACTCAACATGTTTAGATTCAAAATCAAATTTCAAATGTTTGCATTGTTTGTATTTCCTTTTGATTTAAGCTGCCAAAGGAATCATTCTCCAAGCCTACAGTACCTGATGCAATTAATTACTAAAAAAAGTATTTGTTGTAAAGAAAAATCTGTAGATGAGAATTATCTGGGGCCCTTTGAGGCTGAAAGTTATTTCTTCTCAAGATTGAGGAAATGTCTTTTATCCTAAGATACAGTTTTGATGAATGAAATATGTAACCATGAGTTTAATGAGTAGAAAAAAGCATAAATTTATCAACTTACAAAGATAAGGATTAGGATGACTTTAGTAAAACTGAAGAGTGTACAAAATTCTTAAAGATTAAATTCACGTAGGGAGCACTATGCAATTATGCACTTAGGGAGGGGGAAATGTCCCAATGACCCAAAGGGAAGGACTAATGAGGTAGGGCCAATGTCTTCTGGAAAAAGAGAAACTGAGTAGAGATTACACATTTTCCAACATTTAAACAGACACTGAAAATTTATTATAATTTATTAAATTATTTTCTGCAGGGTGAAAACAAGTGGACCTCATAGACTTAAAATCCATTTTGAAGTTTAGTTAGATAGAGTTTCTATACCAGAAGCATCATTTATCACTGTGTCTTAAGGGAGACTAAACTAAACACCTTCCTACAATGTCTTAAGGACAAAAAGAATTAAACCCCTACCTAAAAGTGGAGCATGAAGTTCTCAAGCGTCTCTATAGCTACAGTCTTCATTATTTGATTTTTGCGATTTAACTTATTCAGCTGATATTGACCTATAGACAAAACACCTTGATTTTAAAAAGGGACCAAAACCCATGTTAAAGCAGTGACTCTTTACAAGGAGTTTCACATGATCAATGCAGTTTCCACTCCCACTATAACGAGGTCTGTGCAGGCCACCAGAGATGGTTTCTGTTTGCAGGATTGTGTCAGCCAAGCGCTCCCAGCACTGCTGTCCATGGTACTAAAGGCAGGGAGCAGGGTGCTGAAGTGTACCAGCTTTGGAAGCACCCAGGGTCACCGGAGTAAGCCCCACTCTGCTGAAGGATAGGGTTCTTTGTTCTTACACTTTTTAATTGTAGACCCTGGTCAGGTCACTCAATAATCCTAGACTTCTGTTTCTTCTGTAAAACAGGAGGAATAAACTATATGTTATTCCAGCACAACTTCAGAGGATACTGGAAGAAACTGCTGCCTTTTTTTCCGCTATTCTTTTTGCTTCACAGTTTAAAAAGACAGACTGCAAAGGTATTTATCTTTATCTTATTTATATGAGACAAGAAGCACATCTGTATATATCCTCCCAAAATGACCAGAGAACAAAGTATAGCTTTAAAAGCCAAGTGTAATTACATTTACTGTATTTTACATGAAGTTACAGAAGTTACTGTGGCAATTAGATGGGTTAAAAAAAATAACAGGCATGGTGTCTTGATTATTACTTCTCAAAAATGATTGCAAATGCCCTCCATCAGTCTGAACTACTGATTCACTCTGTGATACTTTTTTTAAGAGTGGAAGAGAAAAGAAAATGAATTAGAATCGAAGTAAGAAAACAGTTACTATTCATCTGAGGGGAAATGAAATTGAAATTCACCAAAGAGATATTAAAGTAATGTATTTAAACTCGATAGAGTTTATCAAAATGTCCCAGGAAACCACTATCTGGAATAAACTAAACAGTGCAATATCCTCAGAGCTGAAGAGTGTTCAGCAAGCCAGTTCACTAAGGAGAATAAAGGCAGCTCTTCAAAAGGTCCACAAAAGACAAAAAGACAAATGATATACCAATACCACTTAGCATACTTCATGGTGCATTCAGTCATGGACCCTAACTACTGCTTGGGATTTCTTGGGTCAAGAGAATATGTTCCACTAGCTGACATAGGTTTTATGTCCCTTTAGTATGTATCTGTGATCCATAGTAATTACTCACCTTGGGGAGGTTTTATTTTATGATATATATATATTTTTTTAGTACTGGGGATTGAACTCACAACCTTGCACTTGCCAGGCAGGCACTTGTACCACTGAGCTATATCCCCAGCCCCATTTCATGATATTTAAAAGAAAATCATGATGGGACAAGCTGGGTGAACCTTGAGGCTACCAAAATTGATTGTTACAGTAGGTTTCAATTCTGGTTGTGTACCCCAGTGATAAGAGCTATGTCAATAAACAGATCCAGTCAGATGTAGGGCCAGAGAACTTGAGGAATAACAGTGCAGCAGCCATTCTGCCTTTTAGCCCATGCTGCAGCCTTTATCAGCTTGGCAGGAGGAGGGAGTAAACAGCTCATGAAGATGATGAAGATCAAGGGGCAGCTGTGGGTGTGTGCTCTTCTCTGAGAACTAGGACAGCAACATTGGGCAGAGGGACAGGGAGAACCTAGAAGTCGAGGCAGGAAAAGGGATACAGAAATGAAAAGAAACAGTGCCTTTTCTTCTTTCCTCACATTAGGAAGGGGGAGGCGTGTTTTTTTATGATCCACTAGCACTCAGGCATGCAGGTGAGTGGCCAACTGCACATCTGCTTTAAGCTGCAGTTAGTCTGCACACAGTATGCGTTAGCAGCATATTTTGGATTCATTAAAGGACCTTCGGCTAACAAGCCTTTGGAGTGGATCTGACGCGGTATAGCTAGGAAATGGGGCTCCTCAAATTCTGGCCGTATAGCACGTTATATGCAGCCATAAATATCAAGCAGCTTCCACTGGCCCCAGGCTAGCTTTACATGTTCCAAACCTAGGAAGCCACAGGAGAATGACAGCTAGAACACAGTTAGAGAATTTTTCTAGGTTTGAGAATATACAGGTTTAAAACAATTTTATTTGAGGTATAACTTATAATCTGAAGTGCCTGGCACAAAAAATTTATCTCATAGGTGTAATTTATAAACCAAGTACCTCGGAACGAGGTTTTGCAGAAGAGTTTTAATTTAACTGTGGTAAAATACAGATAAGCCATTCTGAAAGCAAGGCTGAGACCAGAGGCTTGGAATACACTTTGCTAGCAAATTAACAAAGACTCTTTGAGCTAGAGAGATGATGACAATGATGATGGTGATGATGATGATGATGATGATGGGTGATGGAGAACTGTAGTACAGTTATAATCTATAGAATTATCTTGGCGGTAGCATCAGGCAACATAAAAAAGCTTACAAACATACCCACAGCTAAATGCATATTTACTTACTCCAAGTAAGTGCAATTCCTCTAGGTAGATTAACTTCAGAATCTGGACAATATGTATAGGCACATTAGAAAGATTTCAGTATTAGTTCAAGTGATCTCTGTTATACTTTATTTTTTTAAGAGTAAAGACCAGAATCATCAAAGATGTCCTGTTTTTTTCCTAAGCAAATTTACACTAAAGCAAAAATAAATAGAATGAACACTTAGAAAAATCACAAGGCATGGCCGTATTCATGCAAAATTTTATCACCATTTGTTTTTTTCTAAACTAAAGAATGAATACATGTCTTCTTTTTCTTCTAAAGCAATGGGAAGACAGTCTGCGACAGGGCTTTAAACCCACCACCAGGCAATATGACAGAAATGGTTCCAGAACTTACAATCTTCTTCTCACGTTTGCTATTGTGCTCTACTGGCATGCTGCTGCCATTGCTTCCTGAGGGGACAATGCAGCCAGGGTTATGTGCCTGAGATGGAGGCATGCTCTGCAAAGGTTAAGACACACAGATGCATCACACACAGAGACGATGACAGCCGAGATACATAGTAAGTACATGCACGTTAGAAAAGCAATGCCAACATTTTACTACATGTAAGTAACTCAGCAGCCAATTCTGCAGGCCAGAATTAAACTACTGGTGAAATCTGACAGGACTACATAGATTATGTGGCAAAAAGTATAATTAGTTTGATCCAAAAAATGAATAAATAAAAGCCTTTAATATTTTCAAAACACCTAGGGGACATCTCTTTCTCACTTAAAGATGAAAAATAGTCTGAAAAGCCCTCAACACAGGGTAGCAAAACCACAACAATAACAATAAAAAAAAATCTGACTCTGGTCCCATGTGCTTGAGAAAGAGGTATCCAAGGGCGGGATCTGTGGAGTGATAACCCATGCACATCAACATGTAGCATATGACTGGAGAATGCAAACTACTCTCCACAGACAGCGCAGTTCCCTTCTGTTTTGCAGAGTGCAGACAATCAAGCATTTACCTCTTGGCTGAGAAGCGGCTTTGCTTCAAGAGCTATCCTTCTCTTATGCTCTTCTTTTACAGGCATGAGGGGTTTGAAAAACTTTGGTGGCTGAGGAGAGAATGCTTTAAAAGGGCTGACTGCTAAGGCATGAGGAGTCTCGGATGAACAACCTGAGGAAGACAAAAAGGCTTGAGTGTATAGGCTGAGCCGACAGGAGGCACACAGGAAGTGGAGCAGTAACCCAGGTTGCAGGAATACTGGGCATAACAATGAAATTCATATATTAATATTTGGTTAGGCAGTAAAACCAATCTGGACAAGAATAGAAATAGATCTACAGTGTCACAAAGTTGCTAAAGGTGTGAAAGAAATTAGAAAGGAAGATGATTTCTACCCACTTTTCAAAATTGAGTATGAACACCATTTTCCAGACCAACTTCAGCTCATGCTGATCTTCTGTCTCTGAATTCTCAGAGCCCTTATCATTTGGTGCATGCATTCTGGCACTTCATCATTCAGTGTTTTAATTTCTGCATATCCTATTTTCATGGCTACATTTTAAGATAGTAAATTGAGGCTCCAAAGTATACTCAGTGAATGAATTTTGTATATATTTTCTTGCCAGTGTCTTTTCCCTTCAGACCACCTGGCTGTAAACAACTAAGGAAAAATAATTCTCTTTCATTTATCCTCATTTACTATCTTGTTTGGCCTCCCCTCCCCCCCCATTTTCTTTGCAATTCCTAGTACAAAGCACTTATTGGTAAAATACAAAATATAAGGTAACAAAGCTGATTCATATTTCTAGAGAATGCTTTTCTCCTCGAGGTATTAGGAGGTAATGATTTTAGGTGATGATATTATCCCTGATCAAACTCATTTCTGGTATAATTTTTCAACTGATTTAAGAATCATTTACATGCTGTTAAAAATTCCTTTGACAGGCTGGGAGTTTGGCTCAGTGGCTTAAGCACCTGCCTGGCAGGTGCGAGGTTGTGAGTTCGATCTCTGGTGCCACAAAAAAATAAAATAAAATAAATAAAAATAAAAAATAAAAATTCCTTTGAGTAGAAAAACATGCCAGAGATGGATAGTCTTCTGGTACAGAGTAATGTAGTACAATTCATGTACATCTCAAAATTGACCTCAACTCAGAATTTGATGTACAAAAAATGATTTGGAAAATCAATAGTATACACTAAAAGCATACTATTATTATTTGTGACACGTTGACTACACAGCAAAAAAAAAAAAAAAAAAAAAAAAAAAAAAAAAAAAAAAAAAAAAAAAAAAAAAAAAAAAAAAAAAAAAAAAAAAAAAAAAAAAAAAAAAAAAAAAAAAAAAAAAAAAAAAAAAAAAAAAACAAAAAAAAGGAAAAGAAAAAAAAATCCAGTAAGTAAACATGATGATGTATTTTGGTCATAATGACAGTTTTGGATTATCTAGCTAACTGGAATTTCAGCTTCGTATCTCATTTTGTGATAACCACAGCAGACTCTTTATATGCTGTTCCTAAGTAATTACAAAGAACTTATCACTGCAAAACAATCTCAGCACTACCTTCTTTGCTTCTTCGAGGTGAATCCCTGGGCAAAGTTCCATAACATGCTACATCTTGGTAACTGGAGCTGTAGTCTGACACGTCTAACTGGTTCTCTGGCCACCCCTACAAGTTAAGAATATGGGTCAACTGTCAGTAAGCCACTTGAAAATGAGGAAAGAAGCCCAGACTGGAGTTTCTTCTATTTTTTAGTGGCAGTATATGTTCTTCTTTCCTTACTTATGAAATATTTCAAGTACATAAGAGTGCTTTAGTACATCTACTGTCACACCCAAGGTACACCTAGAATGAATAAATGTTAATATCTTATTGCATTTCCTTAAGACTTAATGAAATCATTGCAAATACAGTGAAATGCACTTTTCAGTCCCTAGGTGGTCTGCTTCATCTTTCTTTCTCCACAGAGGCAACTACTTTTATCAATTTAGTGTAGATTCAAAGTAACTAGGCAATGTAAAGACTAAGCAGAAATATTTTTATCAGAGTAAAAAGGTTCCATTCTTAATTTTGCCTGGGTAGCAGCACAAGCTGAGACTGTCCCAGGAAGATTAGGTGGTGTGGTTACCTGAGATTTAAGTTTCAAAAGGCATAAAGTATTGGTGTACTAAGGGGAGAACACTATTATATATGTGACCATTTCAGCTTGGTTTAACTTCTTAGGAGTTAGCTGACTTTTAAGAGACTAGACTGTAAACTTCCTGAAGACATAATCCAAAAGTATAAGCACAGATTATGTTCTCAAGAACTTAGAGACTACTAATAACCTAGGCATGCCCACAGTACGCACCTTATCATCTTCATCAAAGCCAGAAAGGTCTGGTCGACTGGAAGAAACCTATAAAAAGTGAATAGTATCATCAACTTGCTCATGTATTTAATGTAATTTTCTTTTCATATAAAGAAATGTAATGCCACAGGCATGGCTAAAGCCCCTTCTTTACTCTCAATTTGTAGTTTATTATTTCCATGCATATTTTATGTAATTAGGTGTGTACGTGTGTGTATATCTATACAATTTTGCACCAAATACAATTTTGCATATTATTTATTCATATAAGTGCTCTCTTACATCATTGTCTTTCAGTGTGTAATATAATGATATAATGACTTTTTTTTTTTTTTTGTACCAGGGATCAAATTCACAACCTTTAGGCCACTGAGCTAAATCCCTGGCCCTTATAATGATCTTTTTGTTCCATTATCCTACTGATGGATATCTAGACTGCTTCTATTTTTTTCCATTACAAATATGATGAAATATATGGTGTTGTCACTGTTTCTAAGCACCACCCTAGCTGCATCCTACAAGTACAGATATGTGTGTTATTTTCAGTGTCACTTAGGTCTAAATATATTCTGTGCAAATCTAAGAATCTCTTGCAGGCTTTTCCAACCTAGGACTCATGGGCCATTTACCATTTTCTTTCTTTTTTTTTTTTAATGTTATAAAATATTTTAAAATAGAGGAAGTTATATAACTCATAGATATTAATTATATTATATATGTGACCAAGACAATTCCTCTTAACTCAATGCATTCCCGGCAAGCCAAAGGGTTGGACTATACATCTAGGGCACAGAATCTCCTGGCTATAGATCAGGTTTGTGCGCCTTTGACTCTGCTTTTCCATAGAGACTTCAGGATAAGTTACAGAATCCTCCAAAAATAATCTATTGGGATTCTTTGGAAAACTGGTGGAGTGGTGAGCAGCAACAACTCTGCCTCTCTGAGACCGAGAATGCAGACACAGGAAGATAACCACCTCAGGTAGAAAGAAAAAAGAGGAGATCAACAGGAACTGGAAACTAAAAGCTACAGAGAAACTGAAGAAACAAAAGACAGAGAAGGGAACAAAACAGTCAGGACTTTCTCCCCAGTTCCCAGCTCGAGGCTGTGGGAAAGGGAGACCAAACCTGCAGAGATGCAGTGAATGCTGGGGACTCCAGGAGGCCCCAGAGAGAAGGCAGCGGTGGAATGAACCAGTGGTTGCTGCACTCTTCTAGGACAGCATGGGGTCCCTACAGATCCCACTGGAGTCCTTCCACAGGCAACAGCTGTTATGCAATGCCAGTCTGGGTGCCTGCCATATCCTGAGAGTGCGTGGTGTTGGGTGCCATTCAGGAGCAGGTTGAGTGTTTGAACTCAGGATTGAGAGCAGCCACAGAGTGGCTTCACTTCAGTGTGTCACCCTCCCACGGTGCCTGGGAAAGGGACAGCCACAGGTGACAAGGCAGTCAGGGAGCGGGCCGGAAAGAGAAGCCCCTAAGGATTTTGAGCCTGAAAGGACACAGCTCCCCACGCATCATGGCCACAGGCCAAACCCAGCCAGAGCTGCTCCGGATTCCAAAGCCTTGGCATTAGAGCCCCCACTCCATTGCCTGCTGGTGCCTGTATGTAGCAAGGATCTGGGATCTGACCGCCTTCTTTATCTGTCAGTGTAAGCAGGGACATGTCTTGACTTGGACACTGCCATAGCTTAGAAAAGCAGAGGGACCTCAGAAAAAAACAAAACAAAACAAAAAAAACCAAAAAACAATTGCTATACCCCTGGAAGAAAACTGCTTTAAAATCAAGAGAAATTTTTTTTTGGCCTCTCCTCTTCTCCATTAGTTTACTGGGTCTTGGGGAATTTTCCTTTGTCCTTTTTCCTTGCTCCCCCACCCCATCTCTTTTAGTTTCTTCTTTGTTTTCCTCTTCTTCCTTCTAATTTTTCCCTTTAGTTTTTTTATCTTATTCTCTACATTATTTCTTTTACCTTCTACTACTTCTTAGTTTTTTTCTGTTGCCTTTACCTAATTTTATAAATATCCTTCTACTCCCCAATAGTAACTTTTATACCACTTCTCTCTCATCAGGTCCTATAGTTCAAGATTTCAAATTTTTCTTCTTGCATTCCCCCATTCCTAACACATTATATCTTTGATAACATAACCATAGAGCTTTATTAATCTTTAGTTAACTCTATAAAATTACTGTTGAATTCTTTCCTACCACTAGCAGAAATATAGCTGTTGCATTTAGTACATATAAATTATAAGTTAGTACATGGCCCCGGTGCCGCAAAAAAAAAAAAAAAAAAAGTTAGTACATGGGTTGTTTTAGTGTTTATACTATAACTGTGAATTTCCTCTGTAGGGTTAAAGGTGGTTCTTATGGTATATTAATATCCAATTTGTCTTGGAAGAAACTACTGTAGCTGATGTGCAGTTGCATAACTGTTGCTATTAATGGCTTTCCTCTGTAAGTCACCATTCAGATTACTTTTATGACATTAACAATAGTGGGATACATTTCCAGAGAATTTGGTGTTACGCATTCTCTTCTCTCTATTGCTTTGTTTTGTTTTGAGACAAGGTCTTACTGTGTAGTTCACGCTGGTCTAGAACTCACTATGTAGTCAAAGCTGGCCTGGAACTCATGGTGATTCTACTGCCTCAGCCTTCTGAGAGCTGGGATAACAGGTGTGCACCACCAGGCCTGGTTATCCTCTCCCGAATTAACCATGGCTGGCTTTTGGGGCAGAGACAAAAGATAATAGTCACAGCCAAAGCACATTACTGAAAAGTGACTGACTAAATAGATCTCTGTACTAACAAAAAAGACTTTCCATTTTACATGCCATCAAACCTCAGTCTAAAACAAAACAAAACAAAACAAAACAAAACAAAACAAAACAGAAATATAAGAAGGCAAGGCAACAAAATGCATCTCCAAACTGTCAACTCCCACAAAGTCACTCAAGGGGCATCAATGTGGAGACTAGCAAAAGCCACACACCCAAATTACTTGAAAGTATTAACAGAGGAGCTTAGAAAACAGATCAAAAAAGTGCTCAGCAGGATCACAGAAGATATAACTAAGCAGATACAGAAGTAACAATCAAAATGACCAAGGGGTTCTCAGAAGACACTAATAAAAGAACTAGTTGAGCTAAAGTATGGGGAGTGGCTGAAGCTGGAGATCAACACCACCAGCAGCGGGATGGAGCAAGGCCCTTCAGAGAACAGAGTGCCTGAGGCGAGCACGTGAACAAGGTGCTACAGCCTGGCAGACATGAGGCACCTCGAGGCTGCCAGGTAAACAGGTTGCTAGGCAGAGAGGTGTGTCACGTGACACTGAGCTGTCGCATGTATAAATAAAAGTGCAGCAGTCATTGAGCAGTTCTTTTCCTCCCATCGGAGAGAGGGCTCTATCTGACCTTACCTTTCTGTATTCTGACTCTTTGTTTCTCCACCATCCCACCACCCTTTCCCCTGGGAACTTGCACAGCCATGCTGGACTCGGCACTAAAGAAAATGATACAAAACATGAATGACCAGTTTAGCAAAGAGAGTCCATGAAAAGGCTTCAATAAAAAATTCATGACATTAAAAATTATACTGAAACTATGGACACAGAAACAACTGGTGTGAGGACAGAATTTCAGAATTTAAGACAAGGATGCCTTCAAAGACCAGTTGCTCAAAGATACCTTAAAAACAACAAGAGAACATGAAAAATGGACCCAGCAGCTGCTAGACAATGCAAAGAACATTAATCTAAGAGTAACTGGAATAAATGAAAAATCAGAAGACAGTACAAGTGACACAGAAAACCTGTGTACAGAAACAATAGCAGAAAACTCCCCAAATACAGGGAATGATGCATACAAAAGCTCAAATAGCCACAACCAAAAGACAACCTCTCTACACCACACCATCATCAGAGTACTACAAATTCAATACAAAGATGCAATCTTAAAAGCTGTTACAACAAGGCAACAGGAGCAGGGCATATAGCTCAGCAGCACAAGTACCTGCCTGGCAAGCCCAAGGTCCCGAGTTTGATTCCTGGTAACACAGGAAAAAAAAAGGCAACAAACCACATATAAAGGTAAACTCACAGAAGACTTCTCAACATCACTTCTCTTAAAGTCCAGGAGGGCTTGGAGTAAAGTGCTTCAAGCTCTGAAACATAACAACTTTCAGCCCTAAACTTACACTGTTTCCCAGAAAACGAGACCTAGCTGGACTGCAAAATAATCAGCCTTGAAAACTAGAGATCAAAAATGCCAGCCCCAGTCAGCCTCCCCTTGTCTTACCTGTCATCACTATCTTCTTGCTTAGTGGCTACTCTGGAAAGCAGGTAAAGCAGTTTGGGGTTGCATTTTTTATCTCTAGTTTTTCTGAATATTCTTCAGTCTGTTTAGGTATTATTTTGGGGGAAACATGGTATATATCCTGCAAAACATTCCTTCAAAATTAGTGGAGAAATAAGGTATTTCCATGACAAAGAGCACTTTAAGAAATTCATGACCAACAACCTAGCATCCAAAAAAGTTCTCAAGGATGTCCTCGAAAGAGACAATGAAGCCAATAATGCCAATAAGTCAAACATAATAAATATGCCTAGCAGGATGAGCAGATAAGCAGAGAGGGAAAAAAATCAGCAACAGGAACATCATGCACTGA
>RJWM01034610.1:0-19695 GCA_004363535.1 Dasyprocta punctata | reverse complement strand
TGAGGTAGGAGGAGCGTTGTGAGTTCGAGGCCGGCTTGGGCTACAACGCGAGCACAAGGCCGGCCTGAGCTACATAGTGCGACCCTGCCTCAAAAAACTAGGGCCGGAAGTTTGGCTCAGTGCCTTAAGCGCCTGCTCTGGCAGGCGCGAGGTTGTGAGTTCAATCCCCGGTGCCGCAAAAAAAAAAAAAAAAAAAAAAAAAATCTATTTCTGATACATAACAAACATACATATTTATGCAGTATCATATGATGTTTCAGTACTTGTATGTAATAGCTTTTTGAAATATAATTCATATACAGTTTATTTCATTTAAAATGTACTGTTCAGGATGGGGATTTAGCTCAGTGCCACAGCGCTTGCCTGGCAAGTGTGAGGTCCTGAGTTCGATTCCCAGTACCAAAAAAATAAATAAAAATAAAGAACACAGTTCACTGGGTTTTAGTGTTTTCACAGAATGTGAAACCATCTTGATAGTCAAGTTGAGATTGTTTTTTACTTCCCCAGAAAGAAATTCCAAATCCATTAGCAGTTGTTCCACCTCCCTCCAACTCTCACCACCCTAGGTAACCACTAAATCTACTTTCTCTATATATAGGTTTTCCTAATCTGGATATTTCATATAAATAGAATCACACAGTCTATGGGATTTTGTGTTTCTTATAGTTTTGTTGGCAGGGAATACCTAATAAATTCAAGTGAGTAGGTGGTTCTGCAGGCTGAATGAATATTTTGGGAGGTTGTTATCTGCCCAGGTTAGTTTTAAAGCATAGATGGTTTGGTAGATTCCTGGGATAGAGCCAGTCAGTGAAGACATTTAAAATCAGACCATCTTTCCTATAATGTAAAAGCACTGTGTAAAGCTAAACTATACCTAAACTCCTTTAACTGCTGAAGGGCTGCAAAATCTCTGAGCAGCATGCTGAGTGATCATCTTGAAGTCAACGCTATTTCAGTCAAAATACATTTCTGGCTTTGTAATGAGTTTCTATAGGGAGAAACAGTTATTTTGCAAAGTTGACCATATTTTATTGCAGGAAATACTTTCAGTAATATTTTTTTAGTCAAGCTTATTCCCCTGTATCGTATGCTGTGCTTCTAAACAGAATACTTTCCTGAACTCTTGCCAGTTTGGGTTCACCTTTACCTTTTACGTATCTTATCTATTATATCACATCTTGAAATGTGTAGTCATTTTCCTGTGATCCAAGCAAGAGAAAGTATCTCTCACACAATCATTTGGTTCTCATTGCCAAAGGGATTAATGTGGCATGCTTCCTTGAAGCCTGTGCTGCCCCAGAAATTGCCCCCTTTTCAAATTACGAAGGAATTATCAAGTACGAGGGGGCCAAGGATTAGGTGAGGGTTATGACTTTAAACCTCAGCACGTAATAATTAGAAAACTTTTCTAATAAGAAACAAAAACAACTGCAAAAAATCTTATGCATTTTATTGTCATAGTCTTAAACATATATGATTTTCTTGACTGCTGGATGACTAAGTTGGGAACTGCCCTTGTTCTCCAGGGATTTATAAACTCATAGATAGCAGCTGTATCTTAGAAAGTAAAATTTAAACAGCAGTCAGAGGGCCATTTGGCAGCAATCTGTGGAGCAAGCAGGCAGGAAGACAAACAATTGTTAACACAGCTGAGATTGTGGGAAGCAAGGAAACTGTGCTTTGCCGTTGGCAACCTTTTAATGGAAGAATAGGAAAACTTAAAGCTCCCCTGGTAAAATTTAAAATTTAGCCTTATAGGAAAAAGAGAAGAAAAAAAAAATTTTTTTTTTGGAGACAGGGTCTTCCTATGTAGTTCAGGCTGACCTTGAATGCACTATGTAGCCCAGGCTAGCCTCAAACTCATGGCAATCCTGCTGCCTAAGCCTCCTCCCGAGTGCTGGGATTATAGGCATGCATCACCATATCTGGTTGAAAAAAAATTCTTAACCAAAGAATTGCTTTGGTTGAAGAAAAAATAGATAACAGCTTCTGAGAGCATGTATTGGTTTATGCGTCTAAAAAGTATACTTAGTAAAATGCAGTTGGATCAGCCAACTATGGTGGTGCATGCCTATAATCCCAGCGTTGTGAGAGGCTAAGGCAGGAGGATTACAAAGTCAAGCCCACCCTGGGCAGTTTAGGGATTAAACGAGACTATGTCTCACAATTAAAAAAGAAAATGCAGTTGGGTTGATTTGGCAACTCAAAGAATGTCATCAGATCTCTTCCTTTTTCTCCCTTGCTCATTTGTCTTGACTCTTACGTGTTGATCTCATTATTGGATAGGCTTTCTCCACATGGTGGGCACTGACAGGTCCAGATTAATAACTTTAAACAGGATGCAAAAAATAACAAAAACGAAACAAACCCTATCTTTCCCAGTAGTTCAAAAATAGGTTCCAGAATCGAGTCTCATTGCTCATTCCTGACTCAGTCATTGCGGTAAGGAAAGTGTTAGCCCACTGAAGCCACATGGGCTGAGAGCAGGAAGCCAGCTTTTCTGAAGGAACACCAGGGAGTTGTTGCCAGGAGAGAGATACGTTCTGTGCACAACCACACATCTGTTCATTGCAGGGTGGATATTTGGAACTCACTTGGCCAGGGTAAATGAACATAGAAGTAAACAACTTTTCTCCTAAATACTGAAGAAAGAAAATAGGAATAAACAACTGTAGGAGGGGCTTTAGTAATAAATAGATTTGGAAAAATTAGACGTAGATCTAACTTTTATGCAGCAGACCCCATTTTCCCACTGTTTTCAATTATAAAGCACACCTGTGTTCCTAAAAGCAAACAAATTCCTAAATGCTACAACAAAAGCTGTAGCTCTGTGATATATACCAGGCCTTAAAATACACCAGTGATATACACCTGTGGGAATTGTGGTTGGCACCTACCAATTCACTTTTCTTTTGGGCTCTTAGAATTTGGAAGGTGTTTTCTTTCTCTCCTTTAATCAACAGTTCCTTTACTTTTTTTTTAGATAGGATATCTCTAAGTTGCCTTGCTAGGGTCAAACTTGTAATCTTCCTGCCTCAGCCTCCCAGGGTCTAAAATTGTAGGCATGCACCACCACGCCTTGCTTAATTTACCTTTTTCTTAAGCCACAGACTTTTTTTTTTTTTTTGCAGCACCGGGGATTGAACGCACAACCTTGCACCTGCCAGGGCAGGCGCTTAAGCCACTGAGCCAAACTCCCGGCCCTGGTTTTTTTTTGAGGCAGGGTCACACTATGTAGATCAGGCCAGCCTTGTGCTCGAGTTGTAGCCCAAGCCAGCCTTGAACTCACAACGCTCCTCCTACCTCAGCCTCCCAAGTGCTGGGATTAAAGGCATGCGCCACCACGCCCAGCTTGCGCCACCACGCCCGGCTACCACAGACTTTTCTCCTATGGTACAATGTTCTCTAACTCCACCTTGAATCTCCCAGGACTTCCCTATCAGTTTGCACAATAGAGCAAACTGCAATGACGGCATCACATTTTACCAACAGGGAACTGTGTAATTCAAGTTTCAAGCCTGAAACTCAAGAGCAGAACTTCTGCTCCTATAAAATTGGAGCCTACATGCAAGGCAGCATGAGTTAGGCTACATGCAGAGACTTCTCTGGAAACAAAGAAAAGGTGGGGGGGAGTACAGACAAGAGGATGGGCAGACAGGTGCCACCTCAGCAGGTGCACCACCTCCACGGCTCACCAGAGGTTCAGGAGTGAAAAGACAGTGTGCTTGATTTATAAGAGGATGGACTCAGATTCTATACCATAGAAAACAGTGTGTAGATGTTGCCTGCAAGATTGTCTGCTTAGACAAGAAAATGATAAACTCAGATGAAAAATAATTACAGATTTCTCAGCATTTCTATTACTCCATCCCCATCATCTCCTCCTAAATTCCTGAAATTTGTATCAGGACTGCATTTTTCAGCCCTTTTTACTCATTCATTCATTGAATCATTTAACAAATAGTTATTGACCAACTGCTAAGTGCTGGCACTATTCTAGGCATTGGGGACACAGCAGGAAACAAAATCCTTGATGTCGTGGAGTTGTCATTCCATGAAGGAGAGCAGACAATAAATAAGGAAATATATGACCTTCAGGTAATACGTGCTAAGAAGAAAATGAAGCAGGGTGAGAAGGATAAAGAGTGGTAGGAGAAAGAAAGCTGCTGCTTTGTATTTTATAAATATGTGTGAGAAGAGATAGAAGTTTGGGAGCAAGTTGTAAGACTTCCTAGAAAAGGATCCACTGAGGCAAATGGAAGCAGGGAATGAGGCAGAGATGCCTGGCCAGGACAGCAAGGTCTCCTGGAAGAAAAGTGAGGTGACCAGAGTGCCGAGGACAGTGAGGTTCAGGGGGGTCAGGGAGAGAACCCAGTCAGTGTGGAGTGGGGGTTACTCCTACTTAGGAAGAAGGAAACCATTGAGGGATTTTAGACAAGAATGAAGGGGCCTGACTTATGTTTTAAACCACATTGTTTCAGCTGTCGTAGGGGAAAAGGGTAAGAAGCAGTGAGACCAGTTAGGGGATTACTGAGAAAATCCTAACCAGGACCAGAGGTGGTGAGAAACATTCTCATCCTAGCTATACTTTGAAAGCCCTATTTCCTTCTTTATTCAGGTTTGTTTTTTGTTTTTTTTTTTTCCTCTCCTCACTGTCCTCTAGAAAGATATAACCTTGTTTTCTCAAATAGTAGAATTTGCATATACATAGTTTGGAGACCCGGACTTTGTTCTCGTCTTGTCTGAGGCCATGTCTTCCCTCATCCCATCCCTGCAAAGGTGGTTCAGTATGGGTAGGGCTCAGATCTGATAGCACTACTGTGGCTTACACATGAAGAAGGGCCTAGCGTGGAAGACAGAAAGAGTTCTAGGAAGGAGGACTCAAAAGCAGGATCTTCCCTGTTTTTATTGATCTGGAAACTCAGCCATACACTTAAGTCTAATAATCATCATGCCCAAAATGCTAAAAAATGTTTGCTAGTTGTCCTCATTATTGATAGTTCATGAAGAATAATGCTGCTGGAGAGAAGAGCAAAGCAGGCAAAGGCAGGGAGCATCACTATGCTTGTAGTTCATATGTTGGCAGGGACAGCATAGTTTTCAAACTTCACCATCTTTGAATCAGGAGAATCCCTAATGGTCGCCTCATGCTGCTGAATGAATCTCTGCCATGATATGTAATCATCTAGCTTCTGCCTTAAGCATCTACAACCCCTAGGTCATAGAATGTCATTGCTGGAAGAGACCTTTGAGATTGGGCTGGCGCTAAGCGAATTCTCGAGTCTGAACTCCCAGGTCCATCTTCTTTCCACTTATTATATTGTCTCTTCAAATAAAGGGCTGACCTTCCTGGTAGAATCATACATGGAGTTAGGTGTCTCTGTTCATCTCATCACAGGATATCTGGGTTTATTTGCCTTTCACACAGTAATGAATATTTTCTTTTGTTTTCAAACCCTAGGAGTTGCCCTGCTCTCAGATGTATACCCTGAGAAAATCTTAGTTGACCTATTGGGTCAATATGACAGCAGCAAAAGCAAGCATACACCTGAGACCAGAATGAAAGTCGGGGAAGTCCTGATGCGAATTGTCAGGGCATTAGGTGAGTTTTCTTGTTTCACCCATCTGGAACAGGGTAGAGAAATATGGCTTTGAAACCTATGTCTGTATACTGAAAGACTTGTTATGAAAGCAGGTGAGGGCACATCAGGGGCTGAGATGAACTAATACATGTTTGGGGATTTAACACATATGTGGACTAAGAGAATCTCAGCATTAATATCCTGTTTCCTATAGCTGCCTAGTCTCCTTCTCATGGAGCTCTGTTGGGCTCAGTTCTCAGTGGAATGAGAAACAAGAAGCTTCACACTTTTTGAGCAGCAATAAACATAAAAAGAAGAGGAATGTCCAGCAGGGAAGGAAGAGTACAAACTCTTATTGAATATCTACTGTGTGCCAAGTTGGCAGGCTAAGTAAGCTCATCTAATTTTCCCAACAAATTCTGTGAAGATGCTGCCACCAGACCCATGTGATAGATAAAGAAACCATTGCTCAGACACCTTCAACAGTTTGTCCAAGACTCATTTAGCTGGCAAGTGGTGATGCCAAGAATTGAATTACAAAAAAGAAGAGGAGTCCAGGCATGGTGGCGCATGCCTGTAATCCAGCACTCGGGAGATTTGGAAGGGTCAGGTGCAGTTGAATTTGAGACCAACCTGGCTTACATAATGAGTTCAAGGCCAGCCTGAACTATATAGTGAAAGCCTGTCTCAAAAAACTTGCAAGAAGTTACTCTAGGCTAGTGATGACAAACCTTTTAAGAGTCCAAGTGCCCAAACTGCAACCTAAAAGCCACTTATTTATTGCAAAGTATCAACACTGCAATTAAACCTGCATACTGACATTTTAGTTTAGAAAAAAAAACTGATCTGATGCTTGACTGCTAGAGCGACTTGGTTCACATACTGACAGGGCTCTGCGTGCCTGCTGTGACAAGCGTGCCATCGGTTCAACCCCCTTCTCCAGGCCATACAAGCTGAATCTTAAGAGCATGCACTGCCTGGGTTCAAATGCTGAACTGCTTCTTATTGGCCATGGGGTCATGGAAATGCTTCTTAGCTTCTTGGTATCTCAGTGTCCTCATATATAAAATGAGGATATTAATAGTGCCTACTCATAGGATTTTCAGCAAGCTAGAAAGTAAGAGAATAAAGTCAAAGAAAACAATTGTTCATTCTAAAGACAAAGGTTAAATTAAGATGAACTAGTGAATCTTTCCATAAACCAGCAGGTGTAGTTTAGATATATTTTTACTGACCTTTGTAACATAGAATTGAGAAAAAAGTATAATTTGTATTTCATAGACTTTACCATTGACTGACACACTTGAATATTGTGGTAAGCCTTAAGGCAAACCAATCATAAAGTTGATGACCAGTATCTACAGACCGCCTGCTGAATTATGAAACTTAGGTTCTGTTTGGGGGCTTTTTTCTCACCATGCATGACCTGTATTAGATTGTATTATGAAGGATAGCTGCCAGTGGTTAACATTTTGGCTTAGAAACAGTGCCATGCTGAACTGGACTTGTTTCTTTACATAAGATCAGTACTTCTCAGGCATGGATAATGTTTGTCCATCTTATCTCCATTAGCATATTAATCAAAACAAAGAGAAGAAGCAATTTCTACTCCAGTTTAGGTAATTTGTCCATGAACTAGAGTAAAACCTGCAAATTTAACCTAGTAAAGAAAAATTTTGGAGAACAAGCTAGCCTTTTGACACTTACATCAAGCAATCACACTGAATTCTGTCTTCACCATCATTTCAAAGGATTTATAAAGATTCCACATAACTGGAGCCAGGTGTGGTGGCGCATGCCTTTAATCCCAGCACTCGGGAGGGTAGGAGGAGCGTTGTGAGTTCGAGGCCGGCTTGGGCTACAACGCAAGCACAAGGCCAACCTGAGCTACGTAGTGCGACCCTGCCTCAAAAAAACTAGGGCCCGGAGTTTGGCTCAGTGGATTAAGTGCCTGTCTGGTAGGTGTGAGGTTGTGAGTTCAATCCCTGGTGCCACAAAAAAAAAAAAAAAAAAAAAAAAAAGATTCCATATAACTGTGTACTGTTTCTGTGAACACACCCCTTAATTTTCCTATTTTGGGTGCCTGTTTGGCTAAAGATGATCGAACCTAAAAAACTCTAACTACTTAAATCCTTTTATCAGTAAAACAAGAATCTCATATAAGTGAAATTTAAAAATATGTTTCCATTCTGCAAATATGTACTATTTTTGTGTATCAGCTAAAAAAAAATTTTAGCCAGGCGTGGTGGCGCACACCTTTAACTCCAGCACTTGGGAGGCTGAGATAGGAGGAGTGTTGTGAGTTCAAGGCTGGGTTGGGCTACGTGAGTGCAAGGCCGGCCTGAACTACATAGTGCGACTGTCTCAAAAAACTCAGGCCAGGAGTTTGGCTCAGTGCCTTAAGTGCCTGTCTGGCAGGTGCGAGGCTGTGAGTTCATTCCCCAGTGCACAAAAAAATAAATAAAAAGAAAAAATAAAAAAATTTTTTTTTTTTTGCTTCACTGAAGAAAGACAAACTTTAATTATTTGCCTCAGTACTGAATTTGGGTCTAAAACATACTAGACAAGTACACCATTATGAGAAATTGTCCTTAGCCAGGCATGATGACACACACTTGGAATCCTAGCATTATGGAAGGCTGAGACAGAGGGAGCCCAAGTTTGAGTCCATTGTGGGCAATTTAGCAACTTAGTAAGACCCTGTCTCAAAATAAAAAATGAAAAATTTGTTGCAAATTACATTGAAATGAATATTCTTATAGCTAAATCTTTATATAGGTCCATGGCAGTTCCCTAGGAAAAATGTCTAAAAGTGGTACATATTTGTTAGTTTTGGGGGGAGGGTAGCTCAGTGGTAGAGAACTTCCAATTCCCAGTACTGGAGGGTAGAAGGTGTGTGTGTGTGTGTGTGTGTATAGTTTGTTAAAAGCATATTTATATATTTAAATATTAATTGCTAAATTATCTTCCAGAGTTGTGCCAGTTCGTTTCATCAGTGTTTGTGACGATTTGTCTGTACTGTCATAAGCAGCATGTTTTTTTTTTCATGTTTTGGTAGGGTTTTTTTGTTTTTGTTTTTTTGGTACTGGGGATCCAACTCATGACCTCACACTTGCCAGGCAGGTGCTGTGCCACTGAGCTATATTCCTGGCCCAGTACCATGTATTCTGTGTTACTTTTTTAAAGATCTTTTTCAAGCTGAAATATAAAGAAATAATACCTTGTTCTTATTTCCATTTATTCTATTGATAAGGTTATATATATTTTATATATTTACTAGCTAAGCTTTTATGCATAGAAGTGGTTTGAGTATATGTGTAAATTCCATGTTCCTGTACTTGGTCCAGTTTTTTTTGTGGGGTATTGATTTTTATATTTCATTTGTAAAAGCCTATTATTTAAAGATTTTGAACCATTGATTTTATGTTGTAAATATTTTTTTCTTTGGTTTGTTCTTACCTTTTAGTTTTGGCCTGATGTAGAGGTTCATGCCTATTACTGCAGCACTTGGACAACAGAGGCAGCATGGTGCCAGCTTACACTACAAATCCCCAGTGCCTCAAAGAAAATTGTACCACATCTTCTAGTTTTGTTCATGTTTTCTGTTTCATTTTGTTTTTGAAACACAGTTTTTTATTCTGATGTAGCTAAATCTATCATTCCCTTGACAGTCTCTTTTATGAAGAAAATCTTTCCCATACCATAATTATATAGTATAAATATGAATCACTTTATATCTCTCCTTTCAGCTTAGAAAATACTGTGGTGGCATTTTGGCTTAGTCTCTCTTACTTAAGAAACTATTTTTTTTTCATACTTCTAAAAATTTAATCTTAACACATTATTAAACTACCAATTATTTCAAATGTTTTTCCATCTGTTTCCTCTCGTATGGTCCAATGTCGGTGTTGACAATAACCTGTGGACTGTTCTGTGCCACTGCAATTTTTAAAACTTCCTTAAAAATATTACATATTTGCTCTTTAGTAATACTTTCCTGGTATTACTGTGCCCAAAATATAGAGCTGTTAATTGGGACATTATTTGACAAATGAGATTAATGCACAGGGATTAAATACATCTTTAAGGATTGTTTCCTTACAGGTTTGCCTAGAGAATTAATCTGATCTGTGTGCACTACATCCTTTTTCATATCTCTCTGGTGCCATATCTGCTCTCATTGTACCAGAGCTTGACAAATACTACTCTGCTCTTTATTTCTCTAGATCAGTGTTTTCAAACAGGGTGGGTAGGAATTTTGTTTTCCAGGTGACATTTGGCAATGCCTAGAGACATTTTTTGGATATTACAACTGGTGTATGGGTTGTTACTGAAATCTAGTGAGTAAAGTCCAGGGATGCTGGTAAACCCCTGTTATGGTTTGCATTTGGATGTCTCCACAATGCCTCATGCATCCTGAAGGCAGACTTCTAGAGTTTGTGACTGATTCATGGTCCAATGCGGGGTTTATGGGTGTGAGTGTTGCACCCACCCTGGGGTTGGTGGCCTGCATACAGTGTAAGGAACAGAGGAAGTCTTCTCTTATGCATCTCCCATTTTGCTCTTGTGGCTTTTGCTGTCTTCCACTGCCATGAACTGTTGCTCCTCTGCCATGCTACCCTGCCTTGGAGCCTGCTGATTATGGACTGAAACCTCCAGAAACTGTGAGATAAATAAACCTTTCCTTCCTTAATTTTGGGCATTGGATATTTTGTCTCAGCAACAACAGAAAAGTAACCAAGACAACACCGTGCAACACACAGGACAGCCCCCACATCAAAGAATGATCTCCATCAAATTGTTGGTAGGGCCCTTGTTAAGACACCCTGTTCTAGAGCCCATGTGGAAATAGAGCCATTCTATTTCTACTTCATAATATCACCCAGACATTGGTTTGTTTGTTTGTTTTTTTTGTTTTTTATGGTGCTGGAAATCGAACCTAGGACCTTGTACTTGGTAGGCAAGCACTATATATCTCCAGCCCCACTCAGACATAGGTAAACCCAGGACCACCATACACAGTTATATGGGATGTTCACAGCTGTATAAATTAACTCCAAGAGACATGGTTGTATGACTAGTATGCCCTGAGTTGTACACTCCTCAAGCTATACTATCATCCTGGTTGCCCTGACTAAATTCTAGCCTGTCTTACATCTTAAATTGCCTTGTACATTGGCAGAATTAATTATTCTTTCAGGAAAAGTTATTCATTCCTTTGTGTAATTTATGTACAAATCCTTTTGGATGTGAGAGCTTGTTCATATAGCTAATTTAATCTATTCTACCAGTTTTATTAAGGTAATTTTTTTGCACCAAACTCTTGGCCTCGTGCACAATAGGCAAGTGCTTTATGACTGAACTATACCTCCAGTTCTTATTAGCATAATTTTAACACCTACTTTCTGCTATTAGAAACTGTTTTTATGAGCCTTTTAGTTAAATGGCACTCAGTAGCAGTGTTCACCGTATTTTTGTTCACACCTTATAAAGATATTTGGGGGAGGGGGGATTCCAGAACTACTTCAGAATGTACCCCTACCCTTTTTGTCTTTTACCTTTAATAGACCATAATATGAACCACAGTATATATTTTAACTACTGTATCTCTTCTGTATTTTGTGTCCCTTGCAAACATTTATTTTTCATTCCAAGGCATAAGAGAAAGAAAGTAAATGAAGTTGCTTGTTTTTGTTTGGTTTGATTTGGTTTTGGTGCTGGGTGATTGAACCCAGGACATAGCAGATAGTACATACTCTATCACTGAGTTCCACACCCAGCCTCTAAAATTGGATTTTATTTATGTGTGGCCCTCATTTCAATCCCCAGCTTGGGTCAGAAGTCCTTGATGGAAAACCAATCCCTTGGATGCCCATAGGAGCACCCAAACACTCTGAATTCTAATTTAGTTTCCTATTTTTGTCAAGTTCTAAGTCATATAAATTCTTGCATTATATAGCTGTCCTTTCTAATGCTCAAAATTCTTCATTTTGAATATACTTTTTTCCTACTTAATCTTGGTAATGAGGACATCAATGTAATTTGATTCAAAAACGTTTACTGAGTAGATATTGAATGGCAGGTTTGGTGCACAGAGCTAGAAACAGGAGCTTGAAAAGCTAGTCATTTCCTGCAGGAAGCTTAACATTTAGCTAGAGCTCAACTCATCAGCTAATGATCTTGGTAAGATGACTATCTTGTGAGGAGAGGACTGTGTAGGGTGTTGTGGAAGCAGAGAAGTAATGGTCTTGTCTGTCTTTTTTCTCTGGAGTTCCTGTCCTTGCATGTGGCAGTGTGGGGTAAGACCACATCAGTTGCTCAGCGTTATTGTGCCACAGCTGGTCAGTTTCTGAAAAATAGCTTTTCAGAGATTTCCACTGTACAGCATAGCTTAAATTATGATGAAAACATAGATTAGAGGTATGAATAATTGGGTACCAGTCAGGGAGTTTAGCAGCAGTACATAATAGTAAAGAATTAAAATTCACATATTCTGAAAGACAGCATTTTCAGCAAAATTCACAAATGAAGTTCTCCTTGCCAAGTCTGCCTATGTTAGCATCAGTGTGGCTCCATTCAATATTGATATTAACGTAAGTTAGAAATACAGGTGTGGCCAGAGTTAAAGATTGAAGCTCAGATTCAAAAACTATTTTTCAGTCTTCCTTTCTCTTCTTCTGTTGTTCAAGTTTTGAAGGGTGTAGCTAAATTTTTTTTCAATTTTTAATTTTTTTTATTTTAAAGAGGATAAAACCAAGGAAAATAAAACAATGAAACCAATAAAAACAAACCAGTGTAAGTGACACAGGACTTCAAAACAATATGAAATCAACAATAGTAACCATAATGCCTCTTGTCTTCAAAATAGCTGCAGATATCTTCAGTCATAGTATATATCAAACAGAACAGAATAGAACCAATAAAAACAAAACAATGAATGCAATAAAGAAATTTAAGACAAGATGATAGTAAATCCAAAATGACTAATATATCTTGTTATCTTTGAAATGGCTGCTTATGCCATTGGATATAACAAAATCAAACAAAACAGAACAAAACCCAGCCCAACAAAACAAAGAAAATGATATAAGAGTTCAAAACAAGACAGTAGGGAATCACCAATGGCTACCACCCTCAGAAGGAAATCCCTCCTAGATGCCACACTGTTTACTGCTATCCTCTGAACAGATAATCAGACCACTGGCCCTAGACCTGCAAGGTCAGTGGAACACCAAAACACCACAGGCATCAAATTGCATTTCACCTCAATAGCTATCATCGCATCCTGTGTTTCTCCAGATCAGCAGTTGCTTCTGCAGGGCAGGGGTGGTTGGCTCTTCTTGTTTGCCAACCCACGTGCCAGAAGTCTGGGATCTGGCTGTCCCCCAGCTGGTGGCAGCTCACACATGGTGCTGAATCACAGGAAGGGTTTGCTTCTTGGTGAATCCTTGTTCTCTTCCCCCTCACTCTGTGAATGGCACTGACTCATGGGGAAAGGCTTGAGTCTGGCTATTCCCCTGCTGGCGGTGGCCTGCACATAGCCTAAAATTTATTAATAGACTGTTTTCTTCCCCTAATTATTTAATATTACATACTCAGATAATTTGGAATGTATTTAAAAAAAGGGGACTTTTGGGAAAATGGCAGAGTGGTGAGCAGCAGAGTAAGCACCTCTCCAAGTTTTGGTGTCCAGACCCTGGAATACAGGAGCATGAGAAAGAGGAGGAGGAGGGAAGTGAGTCCCATGGGCACAAGAAAGATCTGAACTGAGACTTGAAGCCCATGGAAAGAGAAAATTCAGGAATCCAGTGAAGATAAGAAAACCATGGACAGCAGCCCTGCCAGACAGGGAGAAACAGCAGGGAAGCCATACAGTCCCCACCCTGCTGTGCACAGACAAAGGCACAACTGGCTTGGAAGAAGCAGCAAGGAAGTCACGCAGCCCTCCATGTGCCATCAGCAGCCCTGACAGCTGGGGAGAACCAGCAAGAAATCCATGCAGCTCCCCCACGTGCCAGCAGCGGCTCTGCCAGCTGGGGAGAGCCAGCAAGGAAGCCATGTATCCCACCCATGTACCAGTGGTGGCCCTGTCACCCAGGGAAAACCAGCAAGGAAGCCACCTCCACCCCCTGCCCCCTCCCACCTGTAAGCAGCTGGATGCTACACAGGCAGAAATGATAATAACGGAAGTAGGGAAGCAACCTGACATTTGTGCTATTTGATTGACTTTGCAAGCCTGGGGCTAGTAGCCTGAGTGACTATTTAGAGAGTAACAATATGTAATATAGTAACAATTGTGGGTTTCATACTGTCCTTTCACTGGTTTGTTTTGTTTCATTTTACTGTTCTGTTTTATTCTCTTTAAATTTTTTTTAAAAAGTGCAAAAGAGAACTCTCACTTGCAAAAGTGAGGATATTCATTGTTTAGATTTTTTTTTCGGTGCTGAGTATTAAATCAGTATCTCATGCATATACATACTCTGCCACTAAGCCCTTTGTTTATATTTTGGTGTTTCCTTCTAGTTCCTCCCAGTTACATTTGCATTATCTGTCTTTTTTTTTTTTTCATTTAACATTATATGTAAGTTATTATTTTTCTTTTTTAAACTAGGTTTTGCTGTGTTGCCCTGGCTGGCCTAGAACTCCCAAGCTCAAGTGTTCCTTCTACCTCAGCCTCCTGAGTTGCTGGGACTACAGACACACACCACCATGCCCAGCTTATATGTACTTTCCTATGTCTTTAAATGCTTCCTGAAAAATATATTTATTGATTGTATTATGATCATTAACTTGAGTTTATCAGAATTTTTAAAAATTACCTTCTAGGAGGATAGTGTCTAGGTTGTTGCCATTTTTTTTTTTTTTAGCAGTAATAGTTTATATGCATTTTCTGGAAAAAACCTTTTAATTTCTTATTACAACATTAAAAAGAAATGCTATTTTTATTTATTTTTGTAGACTTACCTTATATTTTGTTTTTTAATTTTTATTTTATTAGTATGTGTGTGTAGTACATGGTTATATTCATCTTGGGAAATAGCACATGTACATAACACAGCTTACTTCTTGTTTTTTTTTTTTTGTACCAGGGATTGAACTCACAACCTTGTACTTGCCAGGCAGGCACTTATGCCCCTGAGCTAAATCTGTGGCCCACTTTTAATTCCTTCCTCTTCCCATCCATCTCCTGTCCTGTATCTTTAAATTCTCTTTCCCCACTTTCATTCTTGTTGTTATTATTCTTAGCTTATATTTATGACATGTAATGTTTACATTCTTTGTGGGTATTTGGTACATGTACGTGACACTTTTTTTTTTTATTTTGAAGATAGTAAAATACAACAAAACAAAACAGAACAAAGCCAATCAAAACAAAGCAGTAAAATTGGTGCAGAATTTCAAAGCAGGATGCTAGGAAAACTATAGCTACCATAGTTTATCTTGTTACCTTCACAATAGTTGTCCATTCTATCAGGTTTAGCAAAATCAAACCAAAAACAAAACAGAATGAAACCAATCAAAACAGAATATTGAGTAAAGCAAAACAATTAACCAGAATAAAGCAAAACAGAACAATACTGGATTTCAAAGACAAGATAGAAGGAAATCCCCCATATTTGCCGTATTGCATACTGTCAGCCTCCCAAGAGTTGCTCAGACTGCTGGCCCCAGGCCTACAAAGTCAACCACACAATTCAAGCATTTAGTTGCTTTATATACCTTAGTTGCTATCAACTTAGCTGGTTGCTTATGGGGGGTGGGGTGGGTTGATTCTCTTCCTGGAACCCGTTGCACTGCTTACCAGGAAGGTTGGCTTGTTGTCTTCTGGTTGGATCTTCCCAGTCCCAGCATGGCGAGTTCTTGGGAGGCACTGATTTTTCTCTTCCTGGAATCTGCGCTGTTTGTGCCATTTACCAGGAAGGCTGGCTAGTTGTCTTCTTGTTGGATCTTCCCAGTTCCAGCATCTACGTGACACTTCTTAAATCTTCCTACTTTCCCTTCTCCCACTCTCCCTTCACTCTCAGTCTCCTGGACTCCTTTCCATTTTTTAAAAATTAATTAAGTTTGTTGGTACATTTTGGATATACATAATTATCATATCGTCATAGGAAATTTGTACCTGTACATGATATATCTGATTCTTTTCCCATTTCCTTATCCTCCCTTCAGCCTCTCTTCCCCTCCTTATTTACAAAAGCTTTGTTTTCTTTAACCCCTTCCCATTTGCAAGAGATCTCTTTCTTCTGTGCATCCTTTATTTTGTTCTTTGTACTTTGCCTTACAAATGAGGAATAGCATGATATTTAAGATTCTGTGTCTGATTTATTTCACTTAACATTATATTTTCCAGGTTCATTCATTTTCCTACAAATGTCCTGAATTTATCCTTTGTTATAGTCAAGTATTATTCTGTTCTGTATAGAGAGTACATTTTCTTAATCTGTTCATCTGTTGATGTGTATGCAGGCTGCTTCCAGGATGTAAACTAGTACAATCACTATGGAAATCAGTATGGCAATTTCTCAAAGAATTATAATTAGAAACTCCATGTGACCCAGCTATTCCCCTTCTAGATGTCTTTCCAGAAGAGCTAAACACAGTGATCTATGCATACCAATGTTTATAGCACCACAATTCGTATTAGGTTGTTGCTAATTTCTTACTGATTGTGAGAAGAGATTATTTTTTCACTGTGTGTGATCATTCTTTCACATATTTCTCTGTGGTGAATCTCTGACTCCTTTAGGACTGGTTTCTACAAGGGAAATTACTGGATCAAAGTATATGCATGATTTTTTGAGGAGGGGGTGAGGCAGGGTCCTGTCTGGTACTTTAGGCTGGCCTGAACTCACTGTGTAGCCCATGCTGACCTAAACTCATAGCAATCTTCCTGCCTCAGCCTCCCAAGTGCTGGAATGACAGATGTGCTACACTAACCCTGGCATGCGTGTTTTAAAGGCTTTTTTTTTTTTTTTTTTTTTTTTTTGTACTGGAAATCGAACTCATAATCTTGCACTTGCCAGGCAGGCACTGTGCCACTGAGCTGTATCTCCGGTCCTTTTAAAGCTCTTTATATACAGTGCTGAGTGGTTTTTCAGAAATGTACATGTCGTCGACAGTGAATGAGACAGCTAATGTCTCACTAAGAGAAATTACTCCGTGACTTCAAACTAAACTTCTAACCTCACCAGCCATCTCTAAAATGTGCTTCTATCTTTACTCCCAGGATGAATCAAGGAATCTTTCAAAGGATGTAGGTGGGTAGATGAAGGGAGTGAAGGAAGGAGCAATTGAGGACTGGATGGATAAAAGTATGACTCAGTAAGAACCTTTTGCTGTTCTGGAAGAGCAACTCAGGTTTGGTGGTAAAGTACAGAGAACAGCCCTTCTTGTTTTTAGAGGTACAATGTAATCTTACCAGCGAGCTCAGATAGGTTCCAATTTATGCTGTCCCAGACTTTTGAAAATGAGAAGAAAAATGGGAAGCCATAATCATGTTGCCCCATGTGGAGTTTACCTATAAGAAAAGTTAGGAATTAAAATTTGGATGAGAACTGAGGGGAGAGAATTAAGTCTCAGACCTCTATTGGAATGTGCCATGGCAGATAGAATTACCCCAGAAATTCTGATGCATACAAAGTTACCCTTCTAAGTTAAAGGTAATCTTTCTCAAGTTACTCTATATACCAGGAAGAGGGTAGGCCAAAAGCTTTAGGGTATACTTCTAACTCTTGCAACTTGCAAAACATTCTGTTGATTTTTTCCGTATCACCTGCTTAGTTTTTTTTTTTTTTTTTTTTGCGGCACCGGGGATTGAACTCACAGCCTTGCGCCTGCCAGGGCAGGCGCTTAAGCCACTGAGCCAAACTCCCGGCCCTGGTTTTTTTGAGGCAGGGTCACACTATGTAGCTCAGGTCGGCTTGCGCCGCGTTGTAGCCCAAGCCGGCCTCGAACTCACAACGCTCCGCCTACCTCAGCCTCCCGAGTGCTGGGATTAAAGGCGTGCGCCACCACGCCCGGCTACCTGCTTAGTTTTTATGTTTTGGGTTAGCAATCTCTTTGCCCACTCAGAGTTCACTCAAGCAATGAGCAGCCCCCAGTCCAGATCTGTAACAGCCCATCTAGCAGCAGTATGCAGCCCATAATCTGACTTTAGAAAACATATTGCCTGTCCAGAGAGGAACAAATTTGGCCTAAAATTCAGCTCTGAAAATTGCCTTCTTCCAGTCAGCTGTAGAAAATGAAGGAAAATTGAATATAGTCAGCCATCATATCCATGGGTTCTGCATCCACTAATTCAACCAACTGTGGATTGAAAATTTTTTTAAAATAAAATGTGTCTGTACTAAGCACATACAGACTTTTTTTTTTAAGACAAGGTCTCACTATGTAGTTCAGACCAGCTTTGAACTCACTATGTAGCCTAGGCTAGCTTTGAACTCATGACAATCCTCCTACCTCAGCCTCCCAAGTACTGGGATTATAAATGTGCACCACCACACCCAAGTCTAGACATTTTTTCTTATCACTATCTGCTAAGCAATAAAATACATGAACTACCAATGTGGCATTTAAATTGTACCAGTTATTATAAGTAATCTAGAGATGATTTAAAATAAAGGGGAGTATATACATAATTTTTATGCAAGTACTATGCCATGTTGACTAGAGCTTCCATGGATTTTGGTAGCCATAGAGAGTCCTGGAACCAATTTCTCATCATACCAAGGAACAGTGGTAATAAGATTTGCCGAGTATACTATGATGAGATCCAGTTGACTTAGCCTGGGGAATCAAGGTAAGCAGAGGAACTTTTAAATATGTAGTATTTTATAATATAGATGTGCCACAGTTTACATCATTTAACCATTCTTCTATGGATGAACATTCACTTTTTTCCTGTTTTTTCCTGTGACATGCAGTGTTGCAATATAAATTTTGTCCACATAGCCGGGCGTGGTGGCGCATGCCTTTAATCCCAGCACTCGGGAGGCTGAGGTAGGAGGAGCATTGTAAGTTTGAGGCCGGCTTGCGCTACAACATGAGCGCAAGGCCGGCCTGAACTACATAGTTTGACCCTGTCTCAAAAAACTAGGGCTGGGAGTTTGGCTCAGTGGCTTAAGCACCTGCCTGGCAGGTGCGAGGTTGTGAGTTCGATCCCCAGTGCCACAAAAATAAATAAATAAATAAATTTTGTCCATCTATATTAATAAAAATATTTTTGCATGTATAATTTGGTGTATATTGCATGGTAAAGTATTGGGACCTTTATATATATCGGGCTGATATTTGTCAGAGTTGAATTAATGAGTCACGCACTGTTTATGTTTTAAATTCTTTATATATAGACAGATTATGTCCTAAAATTGCACGTGATGTAGGGCTTTTAAGAGTATCTGCTAGGTCTGTTATCAAATATAGAAAAAAATATCTCTTGAAAATTACGGGGTTTTTTTATTTTTTCTTTTTTATTTTATTTTATTTTTTTTGCAGGGATCAAACTCACAACCTTGCACCTGCCAGGCAGGTGCTTAAGCCACTGAGCCAAACTCCCAGCCCTGTTTTTTTTTTTGAGGCAAAGTTGCACTATATAGTTTAGGGCAGCCTTGCTCATGGTGTAGCCCAAGCCACCCTCGAACTCACAGTGCTCCTCCTGAGTGCTGGGATTAAAGGCATGTGCCACCATGCCCAGCTCATGGATTTTGTTTTTTTAAATGAATGAGCTAAGAAACTTTTTTTTTTATGTTATTGTGCTTGTTTTGAGTACAGTGGGGAAAAAGTCTTGTTTTAAGAAATACAATATTGGGCCGAGGATGTAGCTCAGTGGCACAGCGCCTGCCTAACAAGCACAAGGTGGTGAGTTTGATTCCCAATACCAAAAAAAAAAAAAAAAAAGTAAAGAAATATAGTATTATTTTATTAAGTAACTTACAAGTCAAGAAATGTTGAAGTAAATCACTTAGAAATATCTTGCTCAACAAAATTTGAATAAAGCTGCAATATTATAATGCAGTACCTCACAGGAATTTTAAGTAGGTTCTAGATATCTATTAATTTTCCCTTTTGCACTTTTCCTTGTTGCTTTTGGATTGAGCAAGTGTGTTTTATTGTT
>RJWM01034609.1:0-19561 GCA_004363535.1 Dasyprocta punctata | reverse complement strand
GCTCTGGGAGCGCAGGCCCTCCTGGCTGGAGCTGCGGTCATCCTCGGGGGACTCCCGACTTTCCTCTGAGAGCCTGAGGCTCTCATTGGACTCGCTGTCAGCTTGCTGCTCTCTGGATTCGCTCTCTGAGCTGGAGAAGGTACTCAGGCTGTCCTCCTCACTGGAATCACTGTCTTGCTGGCCGGTGGCATCTGGGTTGTCACCCCTGGACTCGCCTACCACCTCCTCCTGGGACTCACTACTAGTCTCCTGGGATGGGGGGTCCCCCTCCTGGCTGGACTCACTGCTGGAGTCCTGCATGTCCCCATCGTCCTCCTGGGACTGGCTCTCACTGGTGTCCTCTTGAGAGTCGCTCTTGCTATCTTCCCTGGACTGGCCTGGGCCATCCTCTTGGGAGTTGGTGCCCTCTGTGAAGTCAGTCCTGAGGTCTTCCGCCGTGTTGCTGTCCTCCAGATCATCTCTACCATCTTCCTCAGAAATGCGGGACTTTCTGAACAACTTCCTACCGGGAGACTCCGCTGACCGTCTGTCACCCGAGTCCTGAGTGCCCTCCTGCTTGGGGACCCCTTGTGACTCCGTGGACTTGACACTGGCACTGTCCATTCTGGAGCTGCCACCCTCACTCCTGGTGCTGTCTGGGTCATCACTCTGCACCCCGTGGTCGTGGAACTCCAAGCCGTCCCCGTAGCTGTGGTCTCCCTCGCTGCCGCCTCCCGCCCAGCGCTCCTCACTCTCACTGTCCACCCCGCCTTCACCGGCAAGGTCCCTGCTGTCACCGGCCGGATATTCAGGGCTGTCCTCTCGGGAGGCACTGTCTTCTCTGGACTGTGTGGTGTCAGCAGAATCCTCGCCACTGCCCAGTCTGGAGATGCTGCCTTCTCGACCCTTTTTGGGCCCCAGGCCATTGTCCTCATCACCAAAGGTGTCATCTCCGCTGTCATCTTCATCATCTTCCTTATCGTCTCCTTCTTTCCCTGCGCTCCTAGACAAACCACCAGCTGGTCTAGAAACATAGTGACTGTCGTCAGAGGTCAAGTCCTCCTCAGTCTCTGTGCTATCACTGGGGTCTTCATTTGCCTGGAGTTGGGACAAACAGACAGGGTCAGTACCCCCGGGGCCGATATTCTGGGAGTCATCTAGCACTTTCCCAGGCTCTGTCTGCTTATTCTCCCTGTGTCCCTCCTCTAACTCAGAGTCAACGACATCTCTGCCAGAGCCTGTACAGGAAGGAAGAGGGGTCGAGGGAGACATCACCCACTCCCTCATCGAACACACTCGCATCCTGCTCCAGGGGGAATGGCTGTCCTCACCCGAAAACGTGGGGAAGATCAAGGCCATAAGTCTTCACAGCAGAGCAGTTCCCCGATTCCATGTTTTTATTTATTTATTTATTTATTTTTAATTTATTTATTTTGTACTGGGGATCGAACTCACAACCTCATGCCTGCCAGCCAGGTGCTTATGCCACTGAGCTAAATCCCCGGCCCCATTTGTTTGAGACAGGTCTCATTATGCAGTTCAGGCTGACCTTGAACTCACTTTGTAGGCCAGGCTGGTCTTGAACTCACAACAATCATCTGCCTCAGCCTCCTGAGTGCTGAGATTAAAGGCGTGTGCCACCACACCCTGCCAATTCCATGTTTTTAAATATCTACATTGATAAATCCTTAGTAAACAGGGATAAATGAGCTAATACTTCATCTTCCAGCTCTGGCTCTGTGTAGAATGCAACATGCACCAAAGAAAACTTCACAGAGAAACCACATCCTGAAATCCCTGGAGCACCCCCAGGGTCAAGATTGGTCAAAGGGGTAGGACTTGGGGGATGGGGCTCAGGGGTAGAGCATGTACTTAACATGCAAGAGGTCCTGCTTTTAATTTAATCCCCCATGTCAAAAAAAAAAAACCCTAATAAAGTAATGACATGCTGTGTAGTCTTCTTACAAAAAATGTTTTTATTTTTATTTATTTTTTGGTAAGAATATAAGCTAGATCTGCAATTCGCACCAGATCAGGCCCACAGAAGGAGCTATTTTAAAGAGATACTAAAGATTTCCCATCCTGCTCCTCTCCTCTCCGATGGTATTCTCAACCTGGAGGTGTTCCCCAGGCCCAGCAAGCATTTCACATTGGCAGAATAGTCTTTCTTAGGGCTGGGGATGTAGCTTAGTGGTAGAGCACCTGCCTATTACATGCAAGGCCCTAGGTTCAATCCCCAGCATTGAAAAAAAAAAAGAATAGTTTTCTCACCTGAACCGAACTGATGCAATTCTAAAAGTACCACTTTAGATACTGCTGTAAACTGTGACTTTTCTAACATAGTCCATGCCCGTGTGTGTGTGTGTGTGTGTGTGTGTGTATTTACTAGGAGGGGCATCTGAGGCCACAGTGATAATAATGGTAACTTTTATCATAACAATGATAATTTTTCTCATCAGATGATAAAAATAGAGTGAACAGCATGTCTACATCTCAGCTCCACTCCCTCATTTTGCCCTTTTTATTTTATGAGACAGCTTAGGCAACATAACCAATGGTTAGAAAATATTATATTTAGAAATGTTGCCAGGTCATTTAATCCACCATCATTTCCTTCAATTCCTAAATAGCCAGAAAAGTTAAGAAAGTTTAATTACCTGTTCCTCTGAGCTAACTTTACTTTCTTCTGATGACTCACTGTTCTCCTGAAAGATGAAAGAAAGTGTTTATTTTTCTTTTAGTAATCCCACAGCAGGGAAGAAAAGAATATGACATACACCAATAGCCGAGTTTGCATGCACTGCTTTCAAAGTGGGAAAGGTGCTGAGAAGAGAATCAAAGCAATCTTATGAAAAAAATAAATACATAATTACCGCAGGTGGTGCTGGCGATGGAACCAAATGACCCTGTAAAAAAGGAAGAAAAACATAACTTTTTCATAGTTTATGTCACTGTAAATATGTAGAAAAACCTTCAGTGGCTTCTAAATCTTTTCATTGTATATTTTACATTTACCTGAGTTATAATAGTTTTATAGTAAAATGACTAAATATTGAAGATATAGTGATTATTAACCTGAAAAGACCTTGGAATATAGAAGATCTAGAAGATACTCATATTTCTGATATGGCACAAAAATATTTGTATACTTTCATTGAAATTGGCTATTCATACAACTTAGAGGAAACATAATACGATAGCAACATCAGAACTCAGAGTACAGATTGAAGTCTCGATAAACTCAGTTTTGGCATCAGTCCTCAAAGCCAGCATGATGGAAGTCTGACGTTCCAGGACACCCCTCGGACCCAGAGGTCCTGGAAGTGTTCCTTTATCCATGTGAAGGGGAGGGACTCACGTCACCTGTCAGTTTCTTACTCATAAATTAAGAGAAATGAATACCCATTATGCACAACATGCAAGACTTTGCTAGAAGAACCAGTTAAATCCTATAGCATTTTGAGCACCATTCAACAAGATCTGAACTAAGTAAATCATCTATTTCAAGAATATCCACTTTATAAAATTCAACAGACAGAGCTGCATCAAGAAAGCCGTGAAACCTTTCCGAGTCACCAAAAAATACCAATAGTAAAACCAAATGCTAAATCTGAATTTTAACTACATAGCTACAGTTCTGATGTATTCACTTGCCTTAGTCTTGTAAGAACTGCGCGAACACCTGAGCAAACCATACCCTTTCCCTGCAGCCCACTCTGGCCTCTCCCCTCACCCTGGAGTGGGGCGAGGGCTCGGGGCTCTGAGAAGGGACCCGTCATCACCTGCCGTCACTTGTCTCTGCCTACATGCCACAGGTGACACAACAGCAGACTGTGCTCCAGCAGCTATCATTTGGCATCAGTGGGTGGAGCAGAGCAAGACCCTGGCATTTTGCTCATTCCAAGGCCAGACTAGGGAATAAAGCATGTTTGTGAGTCTCTGTTTAATGGGAAGATCTATAATAGCTGCTTTTAAATTGACCAGCCTAGGAATTGCTCTGCAGAAAACTTGTGACACATCCTGCAATGTCTCTTTGAGCCCGAAGCAGGGGCAGGAACCTGCCCCAGACCTCTGACATTACTTAGTCACCACGAAAGGCTCTGGACTCAGGCTGCATCATATGCACAGAAAAGCAAAACAGTGAACAAAATGCTCCAAGCCTGGCTGGAGATTTAAACCCTCACTTCAAACGCCAACCATGAGAATCAGCAGACTTCTTAGACTGGGCCTCCTGCCTGAGAGCAGAGGGTTGACTCTGTAAGAATGTACACTTTGCAGTCACAAGGACACAAATTCAAAGTCTGGCTCAACACTTACTAGCCATATAATACAGACAGGCTAGGTTCCTCTCTGCACCTCAGTTTTTCATCTACAAAATGGGAATAAAATATACCATCTAATTCATTAGGTTGTTGGGAAGATGAGAAATTTACTACACGTAAAGCACGCAGGTTGTGCTACATGAGTTCTTGAGTGGTAATAGCTATTGGGTTATCGAGGGGCCAACATTAAACAAACGTTACCATCATTCCCCAAACTCCAACACCCTCTCACACGTCTTCCTTTTCTCCCCTGCCAGGATTTCACTTCCTCCCTATGGGATATCTCCTGTTAAAACAGAATTCAAGTCCAAATCGCTCATGACCAGTCTTGATTCACTGATCGCCACCTCTTGCACTATGATAAACACCCACTACAAGAAGAGAGCTAAAAGAAAAAAAAATGCTTCTACACCAAATTATACTACCAAGTTGAAATTGCAGTATTTTCTTACGTGAACTGAAAAGTGTGGGTTAGGTTGTAAGTATGCTGCTACAGCCTTGTCAGTGTCAGCATTTGTAAAGGACTCAATTATGTTGCACTCATCATACGTGAAAAGGTCGTATTTCCACTCACCTTCCATTCCTCGGAGCTCTCAGATTCAGTGTTTTGATACCTGGTTACCTAGAAAATTCAGCATACATGGTCAGTGCAAGGGAAGGTGGCTGTTACTTCCAATTTACACATCAGCCGTGAGCAACAAGAGCCTGCCCCGGGGTCACCGGAGGCCTCGCCAAAACCCAGGCTGCTGTGGGTCTGCGTTGGTTGGTCTGAGATAGGACCCGAGGATTTATGACTCTAACAGGGTCCCGACCGATGGTGACTCTGTGGCCCTGGGTGACACTCGGAGAACCCTCCTCATGAGGAGAAAGGTGAGAATCACAGCTGTACAAATGGCAACTGAACAGAATAAGAGTAGTCCGGGCATTTTAAAGAAAACAGCCTCCTGAGAAAGGACTCCTGTGATTCCTCGGTTTACAGATGCTTGAGTTTACAAATGATTTCGTTTGCAAACAAAAGCGTCTGACTAAGTTTTGCTTCCATTTGCAAACTCTGCATTGGGCGACACACACGACCACGGCTGTCTTTCCCACACAGACACAAACACAGTCATCTTCCCCCAAATCATAAAACAAGTTCCTGAGCACACTGTATTTCCCCATGGCTGGAATATGAGCACCCACTTAGTTTCGCAGTCAATGAAAATTATGTAGTTTAAAGCACAAGAGGTTCCCACTGCATGTATAACCCTCCCCTGATACGCACTGGGAGAGCACAGGCGAACCCCCAAAGAAGCGTGAGCACAACGACGGTCTTCATCACTGGGTGTGATGCCTCCACCTGCAATAAAGGGCAGAGGTGTGTTACCGCAGACTAAAGAGATCAAAAGGTTTTTATTTTTAAGCTTCTTCCTATTAAAAATTATTAAAATACCCAACTGGTGAATGAATGGATGGAGAAAATGTACCTTATCTGTACAGTGGACTACTATTCAGCTATAAAAAAGAAGCAGGCATTGACAGGGATTACAAAGTAGAGGCGCTTTGGAAACATGATGGTCAGTGAAAGAAACCAAGCACGAAGGACTATACTCACATGATGCCAGTTATACAGCGTGTCTAGAATGGGCCAAAGCAAAGAGACGCAGGGTAAACTGATGGTAAGCAGGGCTTAGAAAGATGTGAGGGTTGAGTGGCGGTGAGGAGGTACAAGATTTCTTTTGAAAGGAAGGCAAATGTTCTAGACACAATGGTGGAGAAAATTGTTCTTTTTCGTGATTTTACTAAATGTTGTTGAACTACAAAGATGTGAAGTATGTGGTGTTGAAGTAATATCTCAATAAAGCTATTTTCAAAATAAATGAAAGTTCACTGCTATGACATAAACTGAAAACCTCCATTGAGATTGCCTATGAACACTCCTTCAGTAACTCATAAAATATGATAAGTGGGGAAAAAGTAAAGGGAATAGGGGAACTTTCGGCCATTCATTTTTATGATCGCTCCACAACTTGGCACGGAAGTGAAACCCAAGCAATCTATTCCCCCTCAAACATTACACTTATTAACACATCATTGATGGGAGTGGGTATCTGTATACACACACACACATACACAGAGGCTTCTGAATCACACTCACAACTGCATAATAATATCAATGGAAAATAGATTGTTTTTCCACCTTGTTCTTCATGTTATGGCTCCAGAAAGGTCTTAATATCTGCTGCAATACATGTCGTCATACATTATGCATGATTTTGCTAAATTCTCCTAAGTGTCATTCGCACCCCTGAAGGATTGAGAGAAAATTAGAGATTTGGGATACACTTGTGAATCACGCTGAAACACGCCAAATCAAACTGTATTTTTTCTGGAAGGTGGCTTCATTTCACACTTCAAGAACTGGTGGTTTCAACACAATTTGTTCTATTTCTAAATGTAGACCCACTGATGCTAATGTAAAAGTTATCAAAGTGATTTAAAGGACAACCATCTGCCCTATACCCATGAGCCTTCATCGATGATCTGGCATAGTTGTCCAATGGATTCCCATATATTTTACAAAATGTCCTGCAAGTTTATTTCAAGTTTCATATTTGCTGACTTGTTTCTTTAAATATTACATATATGCTAGTAATGACAAGAGATTTAAGCCAAAGTTTCTCTACCTTGGCTGTATATTAGTATTAGTTTCACCTGAAAAAAATTTTAGAATACCAATGCACAAATTTCACCCCAGAATAATAAATCAACTTACTGAGGATAGGAATATGTGTGATTTTAAAGTGCTTCACGTTATTTTAACCCTTGATCTAAGAAGTAGGAAAATGTTGCCGAATATGGTGAATAATATCTGAAACACCGAGCACAAGAAGTCAACTAATCTAATCTCATTCTTCTCATTTGTTCAAGAAAATAATAAAAAACCTAAGACAAAGAGACTCAAAAGTTTTCTCTCATCTACTTTCTTACAGCTTAAATGGCCAAACATGGCCTCTTACATAATGAGCATTATCCTTTCTCAGTGCAGTTATTTTTCATTTCTGTCACCTTCTTTGTTTCAATTGAACATACTGTATATTGACCTTTATGTTTTAATGCTATTCTAATTTCTTTTTTAATCCTTTGCCTAATATCAACCGAGAAGAACATACAAAAATTCTGAACTGCAAATTCAAAGAGTATTACTTCCTTTTAGTTCTCATTGAACATTTTGATGCATTCTTAAAGGAAGTAAAATTCTCCCAAATATGATGTGCTCCAAATAACTCCCTGTGGATGGTTTCAGCCCCACAGCTGAAACGAAGGTTGCCCCCCCATCTTAATTGTTCAAGTGAAATTTCAATGGGATGATGATGATCTAGTGGTGCTTCAGTCTTAATAAAAGATCAATGACAACTGAATTGCTTTGTACTTTCTTTAGCTTCTCTGTTATCTAACAAATTAAAACTAAAGGCATACCGTGGTAAATTACTATACTCCAATGGCTGTTGTGATTTTTTGCTAAGGAACTGCATGATTCCAGTTTTCAAGTTTCTCAGGCATGGAATATTGGGACCTGAGGAAGATGCGCCAGCCTGCTCAGGTGTCTAACAATACCGTTTAACACCCTGACCTAAACCAATAATTTCCCGAGTAGAAGTTTGGTAAACAAAAATAAAACACACCCCAGGGGCTGAAGAGAGCTGGTATTACTTCTCAAAGAATATAATCTCCTCTTAAGCATTAGAGAAAATCATATTTTAAACCCTATGTTAGGTTTCCAATATGTATTTTTATAAAAATAAGGACACTCTTGTGGAGTGTATTTCCCAATGAGAGCACCAAGCTTTTATAAACTGTTTAGCTACTATGTTAAAGAGAATAGAAGCAGAGACACACTGGTCTTATTCTGAATAATAAATTAACAAATAAGCTACAAGCCTGAAAAATGAGAAGTCCACAACTCCCAGTTCATCTTTGTTGACTGGTCAATGTCATCTACATGCTATCCTCTCTGAGGGCAGGAGGGAACAGAAATCAGTCACCCTAACTCCAGTTCCACCTGCTGGAAACTCGGAGTATTAGAGACTTTCACCCTATCTCAGTTGCTTCCCCAGAGTAGAAAAGATTAAAACGGATCTGAAACAAGGAACTGTGGTCCAAGTTTTAGGTATAGACAAAACTTCTTCAGGTTCCCAAATGAGGAAACCTTTTCTGGAATTTCCTCAAAGATCAGATTTACCTGTAAAGTACGGAGATTTTCTCTTATGTAAATTGAAATGAAAGAAATAGACCAAATGAAGGAAATAGTAATTTGAAAAATCATATGCTCTCTCTTTTTCCTTTGGAAAATAGCTTATATTTTAATTTTCTTATTTTTGTTTCAGTATTGTTATCCTCACAAATACTAATGAACACTATAGTCATTTACTAGCAACTAACAAATATTTTCTCAGAACAGTGAATATGCCAGACTCTGGTCTAGGTGCTATTCTAGCTGTATAGAAAGCAATAGTAATAATAATGATAAATGGCTAATAAAAATAATGATAAACTGGTCTCACAAAAGCAGATTTGTCAACAACTCAACTAACCAAAATGTGCTATAATTTGTTTCACTATTATTCTTTGAAAATAAAGTGGAATTTGACCAGGATGTGAAGGTTATCAGGAATTCAAAAACCCTAAATAATGAGTTTCCAGTTTTTCCTATTGTAATTGTCTTGAAGTCGTTCACAAACAATCCAATGTTATATGCCTCAACCACAGTGCAATAACTCCTAGGTGTCCCAAATATAGATAGGGAAGAGCTCAAAGCATCTGAAGCACATTGATCCACACTGGTATTTGGTGGTCAATAAGTAGACTGCTGTCCTATAGAAAACTCCTCATCCATGGGCCTTTAATCAACAATGTTAAAGCAGGATGGTCTGTGTGAGCCTGGATTAAACAGAAAGTTTGGTTAATCAGAAGTTACTGCTTCCATAGAGGAAAACTTGCTTGAAGTATTGCTACCACGCATGTGATGATGTAGATGTCACAGGAATGCTGGCCTGACCATAACTCTGACTCTCTGTTGTGCTGATACGGATGAAGAAGTGGAAGAAACAACAGGTGAAAACACAAATGGATAAGCTATGTACACACCTACTATACCTTCTACACCAGAAAGAGATGGCTACACTGAACGTTTATTGAATTCCAATGAGCCACATTGTAATTGTCACACCCTGGCTCCTTTCCATGATCTTAGCATCTCCTCTCAATTATTTGTTCAGTTCATAAGGAATACTACTCAGTGCTCTCTAAATAAATAATATTAAATAGTTTTTTATTTAAAAGACTGTATTTTGAAAATCCTTCCAATCTAGATTAGAGTCACAACGTCTTCATATTTAGAAACATTAAATGTAGACATTTTATTTGCTTTGCTAATGAAAGCTAAACTTCAAATTGACCTTCCATCAGCCCCTTGTTCAGTAAATTCCCTTTCTGCTAGATCCAATTTAAGCATTACCAAGAAAAACAACCGGCTTTAGAGATTTAACATGTCACTTGACATGCCATTTTAATATCATTTTTCACTGTGACATTAACAACAGGAACAAATGTGTGAATTGCTTTCCCAATCTTTTTCTGTATATTGTAGTATACACATTTAATATTTTCAAATAGCGTAGTAAAAGTCATTGAAAATTATATGATAAAAGTGTCTTACCCTCTTAAGTTCCAAAAGATTTGTTTCCAAAGGATCAGGTTGAAGTTCTCACGAAGAATCTCAGCGAAGACACTCTTGTGTTGCTAGTCTGAACACTTCTCTGATGGTGCAGGAATTTAAACTCTGCCATAGCTCTTTGGAGCCAATCATCTTCGGCCTGGGGGTGACTGACATCACAGGTGTCCCTGGGACCCCGTACACCCACACTTCCTCCAGCTGGCAGAGCCAGGTTTTCCCTAAAAAGCTCTTGTGGTTCCCAAATGACTAGACTAGTTTCCATTAAATTGAAGATCTTCCAAAAGCTTTATTTTGATTTCTAAATATATGTCATTCACATCACATCCATGGATTATGAACATTATAAACAATGACAATGTCTTCCGCCCACAAACAGATCCCAGCAGCCCCAAGGATGGGAAAAGGCAGTCAGAGATGGGCAGAGAGTTTCCTGTTAGCCTACATTTCCAGGTAGTACATGAGGGCAGCTTCCAAAATACTAGATTTTCTTAAATTGTTAGTGTTCAGAATATCAGTTTTTATTTCTTGTTTTTTCTTCTTTTAACAACCTCTATTATTATATCCCTTTTCTCAATCTTGCTGCTCCCTTTACACATGCAAAGACCCCTAGTTCTTACTAAAGAAGCACCCACTTACTCAATTCTATGGTGATTGAAAATGTTAAAGTTCTTTACTTCATTAACTTTTGTTTTTAGCAAAAAAAGTATATCAATATATCATTTATGTATTAATTGATATATATATATACACATATATATGTGTGTATATATATATATATATATCACTTTCTCTCCACCTCCAGCTACTGACCACATTTTTGTAACTCTTTGGAATAACAATTGGGTTAGGGAGAAAATGAGGTGAAGTCAATTTTCCAGAGACTGGATACCATCACCAGAATTGTAATTACATGAATAAAATGATGTTTACCAGAAGTCCTCAGGAAGTGCACCAAAGGCTGTGACAGGGATCTGCCAGTGGGGCTGGCACCTCCCCAAGACTATGCTTAAGTAACAATAAGATTACCACAGAACAAACATTTAAAGAATATAAGCCACTGCCCTTAAATTTCCTCAAGAGTAGGGAGGTTTGCTTTGTTTGCTGGTATCTACCCTAGTAACTAGGACAGTTATTGGGTCATAACAAGCACTCAATAAATACTTTTTGAATGACTAAATGGATTGGTTTGAGAATGAACCAAGTTATTAGCTTATGTGTGGTACACATATCACTCACTCTCATTTTTTTCAAATGTTATGTTTGTTCAGAATTTCTGTTGATATTCCTAACAATCTAGATCTAGAAAATTAGGGTGCCAAATTTATCCAGGAAATGGGTGTCAAATATGTGGGTTATTAGCTTACTCCATGTGAATAGTGGACTCATGGGGGAAGGAGGCAGAAAATAAGAAGTGAGGAGTCTATTTTCATTTAGGGTTCATTAGAAGGCCAAAGTTCCTATGGGGAAGCTGTAAATGTCCTGTGCTAGGTACTGGTTCTGAATTACACTCCATGGTGGTTTCAAGAGCCTTGACTGATGTCTATCCTAAATGAACCTTATAATCTTATGTTGGAGTGAATTCTGGGAAGATTTGGGTGGAGGGCATTGCAGGACATTGTTTTAGACCTCTGCAAATCCCCACACAAAAACAGAGGAGCAATTAGATAACAAAATTTAAAACTATAGACAACATTTATAGTAAAACTAGGTGTTTTATTTACCTATTTACTTTATATCTTAATATAATCATATGATTATATTGAAAACCAGATGGGTACCTTGTGTCATAAAACAATGAGCGTGTTTTCATCTCTCTCAGGAGAATCTGCAGTCATCTGGGGCCACACTGGGGTGGAACACGCATGATGATTCCCTCCCAGGGATGGGTCTGTTACTCAGCACTTCATTTCTCTACAACGCCTTTGCTTAACACTTGGCTTTCTTCCAAAATGGTGGCTGGGTTCAGCGACACCCCAGAATGTCACCCTCTCCACGTTCTATTGGTCAGATTAGTCAGTGGGCCACCCCAGATGTAGAAGGGGACACAGTCCTCACTTCACAGTATGAGTGTTGGTGTGCATCATACAGAGCAGAAGAAATGCTGAGATCATTTTTGGAGATTCACTAGTTCACACAACATGTCAAGTTATACTCATAAAACCCCAAACAAGGTGACTGGAGACAAACCATCCTCTGCTACAAGACCTCCAGTGTCTATACGGGAAAAAGCAGAATAAAGGAATAGATAGCTGATGACTATGAAAACAAGAGAACCCCAAGGTGGCCCATAATTGTTACTGGTCTGTGTCAATGACACACAATGATGTCTGAAGGACCTGGAGGAGATGGGCTTCTATGCAGTCACAAAACTAGACCACCACAGGTCTGCCTTCCAGGACAAGTCCACATAGAAGAACAAGTTCTAAGAGTAGAATAAAAAGTGCCCTAGATATGAATAATAGAGTAGGTACAAGTAAGTATGCAGAAGACAATGTATCTGGGAAATTTTCAAAAGAGAGCTACTATATTTTTAGTACAACATGAAAACAGTGAAAGAGAAAGCTATATGACACAAGGAAGCTATCCTAAACCATGCACTGCCAAAACTATAGGAAACCCAATTTCATACAAAGCAAAACAAAAACAAAACAACAAAAATACTGAAGGATCTCGTAGAAGCAGAATAATAACCTGATAGACAACAAAAGTATGCTGGAGAAGATATAATTAAAGAATAGATTAAAACCATACTCAGAAATAAAGTATAAAAGATCAAGAAAAAAAATTGTGGAAATAAAGCACAAGAGGGAATAAATATTACATATAATTCTTTAAGAGAAGTAGAAGTCAAAAAGAGAAAAATTGTTTCATTTTTTGTTTGATGTTTCTATAGAACTAGAGATTGAACCCAGGACATTTGCACTAAGATATCTCCACAATCATTTGTTTTAATTCTTCATTTTGAGACAGGGTCATGCTAAGTTACCAAGTTGTACAGTCTGGGCTCAACCTTGGGATCCTCCTGCCTCAGTCTCTCAGTGATAGGGTTGCAGGCATGTACTACCTAGCACAACGAAGAAAGAAAAAATATTCAGGAGGAACTGACATATATTTAAGATGGTTCAATGAGACCCAGTTTACACATAATAGTAGTCTGGAAGGAGATAACAAAAGTAAAGGAACAACAGAAATACTAAAAACAACCCAGAAGAAGCTAAACTCTTCCTGTGAGCCGGTGCCATGTGTGGGTCACTGAGGGGAGATCCAGATGCTAGCCTTTTCCCGTGAGTCAGTGCCATTCGCAGACTGCGGGGCAAGAGAGCAAGAATTCAGCAAGAAGCAAACCCTCCCTGTGAGTCGGTGCCATGCACGGGCTGCTGGGGAGAGATCCAGATGACAGCCCCTTTCAGCCCACGGGCTGGGAGATGAGAAGAGCCAACCCTCCCTCCACCCAACTGCCGTAAGCTACAGGCTGATCCAGAGAAACACAGGCTGGGATGAGGGCTATTGAGGTGAAAGGCAATTTGATGCTTGTGGTGGTCAGTGTTTCACTGACTTCGCAGGCCTAAAGCAGGTGGTCTGATCATCTATTCAGAGGATGACAATACGCAGTGTAGCGTCTGTGGGGGATCACCTTCTGAGGGTGGTGCTATTGTTAATTCCCTATTGTCTTGTTTTGAAGTCCTGTGTCATTTTTATTGCGTTGTTTGGTTGGTTGGGTCTTCCTCTGTTGTGTTTTGTTTGATTTTATTGTATCAAATGGCATGGACAGCTATTTCAAAGATAGCAAGATATATTATGGTAGCCATTTTGGATTTATTATTATCTTGTTTTGAAGTCCTTTATTGCATTCATTGCTTTGTTTTTATTGTTTCTATTCTGTCCTGTTCTGTTTGATTTTTACTATGTCTGATGGTATGATGTTTTGAAGACAACAAGAGGCATTATGGTAACCGTTGCTGATTTCCTATTATCTGGTTTTGAAGTCCTGTATCACTTGCACTGTTTTGTGTTGGTTGGATTTATTCTGTTTTAATTGCCTTGTTTTATTGTCTTTAAAATAAAAATTATCTCTCTTTTTTTTTTTTTTTTTGTCTTTTTGAGATAAGCTCTCACTAGGCAGTTCAGACTGTCCTTGAACTCATTTTATAGCCGAGGCTGGCCTTGAACTTGAGGGGGTCTTCCTGCCTCAGCCTTCCAAGTACTGGGATTACAGGCATGAGTCGTCATGCCCAGATAAAATTCATATTTAAAGAGCTTAGTGAGTCCCTGTGAATATGTACTCAGAGTGACCAACTCTAAGATACACTAATGAAATTTCTGGATTTTAAAGATAAACAAAAAAGTCATTTGGTCATCTATGTAAAAGCACCAAGTGATTCTTAACATAAATAAAATTAGATATTTTGTTGACATCAGTGTTTTATTCCAAAGAAAATGATACAGTATATTTAAGACATTCAAGGTAAGAAAATCTGACCCAAGAATTTCATAATAGTGTAATTGACTTTAAGTGTAAAAGGCACCAGCAAATTCTTATCAACCTGATAGAAACCAAGGATTTTTCTCTAACCTCTTCTGGGGAGTCTAGAATAAATTTAACACAACTAAAATAACTAGAGAGACACTGTCACAAAATAGGTAGTAAGCATTAAACATAACTGTAGAAACGAAATTGAATAATCCTAAAGAGTAAGAGTACATAAGGGCTACATGGCACAGATCTAGCATAAAGTTTTGAAAGATGGTGAAATGAAAAGCAGATATGCAAAAAATTTCAGTTCTTTGTAATTACAGTGGTGATGGTAATACTATTGCTTTTCTGAGAATGTTGTGTGTGATGTAGGCTAACAGAAGTGAATAATTTTAGATTATTCAATTTCTTTTGACCCACGTTATCCAGCCATTGCACATCAGTGGCTGCTTAGCTTGCAGACAGCCGACCTAGTAGACAGTGCCTCCTCCACAGTGTCAGATGCGGTGCATTAAAGGGTCACACGCAACAGACGCAAACTTCAGCGAGTTCGCCTGCTGAGCTGTACAAAATACAGTAATACCTACAAATGTTTCGCTCTGTAAACAATTCCATTCTCAAGCAAAAACATTCGGCAAAATTTTGCTTCAGTTCACAAACTCCACATCAAGGAACAAACACGACCGTGGGCCATCTTCCCCACACAAACACAAACGCAACCATCTTCCCCAAAACCATAAAGCAAATTAAATTCTTAAACTGAGGTATGACTGCACAAATACTGTACTGAAATAAAAGAATTTTTAATGGCACCATTTATATAACCAGTAAGGTTTAGACTGTACTATAATTTAATTATCCCAAGTTCTTCAACAGATAAATTATTTGGAAAAGGAAAAAGGGAACGGAAGTATAGCTTAAGAGACTTTGATATTTGAAATACATAGTTATCTTTTTAAATGGGCAAGACTAAATTATTGTGTCAGGATTACACACTAGAGTGCTAGAACTGTGAAGTCGAGGAAGTGGTTTCCATAGAATTCAGGATGGTTGTTACTTTTTTGGGAGATGAGTGTTTGGTTGGGGTGGAGCAGTGAAACATTCCTGAGGGACTGTATCTGAAGTTATTTTGTAAGAAATCTTCTAAATACATTATTCAAAAGCTGTCACATATCATATATTTTTAAATCTATGAGTTTATGCACTTATAATAATGACAAAAGCAAAATAATACGAAAACACCAAATTTTCCAATATTGGTGGACACTGAAAATAAACTCATTATTTTAAAACTTTACACAAGGGAAAATAATTAAATATTCATCCTTTCTTTCCTGTATGAGGTTTATTAACTGAAAACAGATGACATGCATGAGTAAAAATGATAAAATTATCACTTTGCAAACCTAAATCAAACTGCAAAGTTAACAAATCCAGACTGGGAAAATCTAAGGAATGAACTTAGTTCTTCGAGAATTAAATTGCAAGTGAGAAAGAAAAGATACAGCAACCACTTATTATATGTGAATACTTTTGTAACCATAATTCCAAGGAATAAAGAAAACCACAGACTGAAAACTCTAAGTCATGAAACAAATAGAAATGTTAACACTGACTTGATATTTGATAATTTTAGGAAATTATTATTTTTAGCATCATAATGGTATCATGGAATTTGATTCCTTAATTTTAGAGACTAAAATACTATGATATCTAGAATTTGCTTTAAAATACAAGAAAGAGAGCAAGCAGATAAGGAAATGGATTGAAACAACCTGGTCATAAACAATTTGATCATTGCTGAAGCTCAGAGTCAATGATAATGTTTTACTTTATTTTCTCTAGTTACATACTTTTTAATTATCCATAATGAAAAGTTAAGCATAAAAAATGCCAGATAAATTAGTAAGACTTCAGAATCATAGGGTTATTAAATACTATAATGCCCAGGGAATTATTTATTTCATAATATCACTATAAAATCTGTATTCCCTCTAACTGGAGGGTATTTATATGTAACTTGTAATATTATGATAATAAGGAGTAGAGCAGAGTGAGATCCATCATGTCTGACTGGGAGGCCCCAGCAAGGGAAAAAGGCTATAATACGTGCACCTGAGGAATGCAGGGACACTGAGGCAAGGGTAGCAGAGGAAGGAGATGAGGAAAACAAATGGAAAGACAAACTCACCAGATCCAAATCCAGTATCAGGCATTTTAGAAAGCAAAGCCAGAATGCTCCTGGATCATGGCACCCCTTACACCCCGCATCTGGCACACACACCATCTTGAAAAAGGATTCAGTGCCTTGAGAGAGACAGCTAGCACTGCAGCAGCAGCCAAGCCACTGGGACAGGCTCCCAATTCCTCAGCCGTCCACACTGGGAATGGGAAGACAGCAAGCAAGGTATTCATGAAGGAGGGCATCAGGAAAACTGAAACCCAGTGAGGGTGCATGAGAAAACATTGGCAGACCCTTGAGGAGCTGACAACAAATGCATGATCCTGATTAAGGACTCAGATCTGAGTCCTGAGAAATTCCCAGGGGCGATGCAAGACACCAGTGTCTGTCAACCGCACGACTGCAGGGAAAGAGACCAGATGATTCAGGAACAAACACTCACCGATTCCTCCATAAACCCTGGGACTGACACCTCCTCAGGGCATCCTGCACGCTACCTAGAGCCCACCGTCATGCGCAGACAGCCTCCACAACCCCTGACAGGGGCTGTTAAACACACAGAACTTGAAGCTTTTCCAAATGTATGCGTTAGAAAGGAATGCTTCTGGGAGAGTGAACAAGGAGGCCCACAGATAGAGAGCCAGAGGGCACCTGATGATGCCTGAGATGAAGATGTGCAGGGGAGAAGACACAGATGCCTGTGGGATTTGCCATTTAGGTGAAGGAGCACGGATTAAGAAGGCTCCAGTGGGAGCCAGCAGAGAACTCGGTGCCACACCAGTTACCTTGCACTCTCGCCCTTCCTGAACTATCTGAGAGATTGGATCCTGGGACAGAGGCAAAGGCCTACACTTATATCCTGAGTGCAATGTGCAGCGGTGAGGCAGCACAGAGACCTATCCCGGCCAACAAGCATTCTCACTCCCTCGCAGGTGATCGAGCGCATCCCGGGGATTGGGGTCCCCCTCCAAAACTCACACTGCGGTGGAAATGGGACTGCTGCTTGTGTGCTCTTGCAACTGCATGGTATTAGTTTAGTTTTTAGTTTAGTTTTTTTTTTTTTCTGACATTGTTTCTCGTTTTCCTGTCCTCTCCTTTTTTCTTCTCTCCTCCTTTCTTCTTATCCCTTTATTGTCCCTCTCTTGCTTCCCTCCTTTCATCTACAATATGTACATCTGTGGATATGCAAAAAGAGTTAGAATTAACTAGTGCTTTCAACTAAATAGTACATTTCATAGGCAAATCAGGCAACCCTTACCAAAATTATGTATGGAGGATCCAAACATAAGCCAACTATCAACTATTAACATGTTCCAATATTCTGAACCTCCTTCAGTCTCCAATTACACTTCCCTCCCTCTGTGTCCATTCTTCCACTCCCACAAATGTTTTCTCAAACTCTTCAAAACTGTCAGTTTACTCCAGCTACTAAAATGTCTCCAACAGAGTCCATCCCCCATCAGTTTTTCTCCTACTGATATTTCTCTTCTCTTGTCTTCTCTTCTCTTCTTGTTTCTCTTCTCTTCTCCTCTCCTCTCCTCTTTTTCCTTTCCTTTCCTCCTCTCCCCTCCCTTCTTCTCTTTTCTTCCTACTGATTTACCCCCTTCCCCCTTTCTCTTCTTTTCTCCCTCCTCCTGTCCTCCTATATCCCAGTCTACCTGTTATTAGCAGTATAGTACAGTTTCTAGGGGCCATTAATAAAATGGTAAAATTGTTAAAACAAGTTTTAATGGATGTAACTAATGCACGGTTGGATATGTTGATGTTGACACAACCAGCAGGGATTTTCTCCTTGCAACACAGTGACTAGGCCCATTCATGTTAAACTGAATATGTCAAAAAGATAGGTAAATGCTCAAAAGTGAACAAAGCAGCACTTCAGAGGTTCCGAACACCATGCAGCCAGATGCAAGGTCCTGGTGGTGCCACACTCTGGGGTGCACTCCACCTAGCCACCTGGGTCCCGGAGATTCTGACCCCCACCCAGTAAGGCAGAGGGCCCAGCAACACACTCTGGGAGTGTGCCCTCACTAGCTGCCTAGAGGATCGAGCTCTACCCAGCCCAGCTCTCATCTCTCCATCAAGGGAACACCTGGCCAGCCTATTAGGACACAGAGGTACAGAGCCCAGCCCAGCCCAGAGCCCCAGAGCTGCTCATTAGGGAGCGGCCAACGTAGCTTCAGGGCCTTAGAGAACTTGAGCTCTGCCCATCAGAGCACAGGATGTGAGCTCCATTGTTCAGGGGTACAGCTGCACTGGAGGTCCTAGAGGTTGTGAACCCCACCCAACCAGGAGCAAGTCCCTGGTACTATATGTCTGGGACTCACTGGACTTGACCCGTGCTCCAGAGGCTCTGAACTCCTCGCAGCCAGACTCAGGGTCCTGGTGGTACCACACTCCAGGGTGTGCTACATCTAGCTGCTGGGTCCCAGAGATTCCAAACTCCACCCAGCCAGGCTCAAGGTCCAGTGACACACCCCAGGAGTGCGTCTCTGCTATCCACCTGGGTTGCGGGAGTTCTGAACACTACACAGACAGGTTCTAGGCCCCGGCAACAAGCTCCAGGGGTGTGCCCCAGCTAGCCACAGGGATACTGGAGGATTGAAGCTCTACCCAGTACAGTGTTCCAGTGCAGTTCATTGAGAGGTTGCCTGTCCAGACACACAGGTCCCAGAAGAAAATGACAAAATGAAAGAGCAAGAGACAGTCTCAGTCCACCAACCCACTGAGAACAAACCCAAGAGACACTGAAATGGAAGACACTGGGAGTCACACAACTGAACTTTCTGAAATGATAGCAAATGAAGTAAAGAAACAACTCCATGAAGCTATAGAGAAACTCAAATCAGAAATAATCTCTCAGCTAAAAAATGAAATGACAATCATTA
>RJWM01034608.1:0-19595 GCA_004363535.1 Dasyprocta punctata | reverse complement strand
GGTGCAGACACAATTTTAGCTTTTTTTGTGTGTGTTTTTGCAGTGCTGGGGGTCAAATCTGATCAAGCATTCTATCAACTGAGGTGCACACCACCAGCCCCAAATGACTTATTCTTACAGTTGCCCCCCACCCCACCCCGCCCCACCCCAGCTCTCTAGCTGGCAGCCTGGGAGGATGGCCAGGAGTTTCCGGTTTTGCCCTCTGCTTCCTCCCAGAGAAAAGGCGACCTGGGCGGGCAATGTTGACTCCCAGGCGGCGAAGAAGGGTTCTCCAGTGGGCCTTGGGGTTGCGTGGGTTTCCTGGCGTGCTGGGGACTGGGTGGGGCAGCTGTGTGTTCCCGGGCTGGCCATTTCCTGTCTCTGGCCGGGCCGAATGAAAGTGACCTTGTCCGCCCCGCCCAGCCTCCCTGGCAGGGCTGTCTGTAGAGGAGCGCAGCCCGCAGGGCGGGCGATGCTCTGTAACCAGGTGAGGACTGCCGGGCCAGCGAGCGAGAGGAGCCGGCTGCGGACAGGCCGCCTGTTCATCCCCGCCGGTGCACCCAGCCCCAAGCTGAGGTCGCGACCTCCAGGCCTGGGGAGCAGCGCGAGGTGGGCCCGCCGTCCTGGGAACCCCCGCCCCGGGAGCTTTGGCGGAGTCTGTGCAGCCCGTCCTGCTGCACCTCCTGCACGCCCCGCCTCCCCTCTGTGAGAGCCCCAAGCGCTCCACAGCCCACCTCCTCTCGAAGAGCAGCTCCCCGCAGTGCGGGCCGGCCGGTTCCCGGAGCAGCGCCCGCCTCTCTCGCCCCGGGGGAGGGGGTCCCCAGAGGCAGCGCGGCATCGCTGAAGAGCCCTGGCACGTTTCATCTCCAAAGAGCACTTCGCTCATAAAAAGCCAGCGAAGGCAATAAATTCTCCCCTGCAGGACAAGGTTTTAATTAATTATTGGGTTATTCAAGGAGACTCGTGTGAAACGCGGTTTGCTCTCATAAACTGAGTCTAGAGTCCTCGGCTCTGGGGAGCAGCTGCGAGTCGTCCTCTTGAGAAACTGACACAAAATTCTTATTATTGCTCGGAGAGGCGGGGTGGGGGGGGGTGACATGTTTGTGCAGGTTTAGCCTGAAGAAAGCTTGCTCAGGAGCCACCGGTACTGAGGTGCCCCCCCCCCAACCGCTGATGTCATAAAACTTCTTTCTTAAAAAATACAATTTTGTTACATAATATATACAAAATCAGATTGTATATCTAGGTATAGAGGAGCACGCCTGTAATCCCAGCACTCGGGAGGCTGAGGCAGGAGGATTGTCAGGAGTTTGAGGCCAGCCTGGGCTATGGAGTGAATTCAAGGCCTGCCTGCACTGCGTAGCAAGACTCTGTCTCAAAAAGAAAAACAAAACAAAGAAAAAAGAAAAAAAAGAAAAATCAGATTTTCTATGTGTTCTATATATGCATATATACCTACATGATACACACATTTACATGTTTTAGTTGCTTGTTTTGCAATATCTGCAAAAGACACATGAAGAATAGAAATTCATGCTGAGTTTTGCTTCAGCAGCTCTGAATTTTGGATCCGCGTTTTCCCCCCAAGTCTTGGAGGGCTGCAGTTACCCTGTGTGGGTTTCATTCTTCCTTCTGCCTAACCTTCAGGCCCCCAGCTCCAGCCCCAGCACAGGGTGTGGCCAGAGTGAGTGAGGGGTTCCTGTTGACCCCTCAGCACTGCAGCCCCGTAGGGGCCGCAGCCTCAGGACTCCTCTCCATTCGTAAACCTTAGAGGGTGGTAGGGTTGAAGAAGCTGGCATCGTCGTTCGTTTCAGCAGGACCTGGGGCATCCGGCTGTTCCGGGAGGTACCAGCGGTGGCCAAGGAGTTTGAGCGGAGCGGCCCTGATGGGGGACCTGGGTGTGGGAGGAAAGAGGAGAAAGATCAGAAAGATCCCCCACCCAGAATTTAACCAAAGGGACGGTAGACTGAGATTGTGCCTCGGTTGCTGCCCCGGAGCAGGGGGTCTTTGAGGGAAGGAAGAAGAAACTGAATTGAATTGAAATGGAGACTTGAACCACAGCCCTGCCCCGCGCAGGTTCTGAGCTCAGCTGGGCCTCCTGCTGCTTTTCTCTTCCTGGTTTTCTTCTCCCTTGCACCTCCCTTAATGTCCTTCGAACTGTGCGTGGCTGACCCCAAAGTTCCCCCAGGGCCTTCGAAATGGGGCTAAAATCTGTGTCTGGCTGGAGTTTCCATCTGAAAACTTTTTTTTTTACCCCCAGTCATGGCCAGGCTGAGAAGACGCCAAACTGAAACAAAATAAAATCCTCTTCCCCTCTCCAGCCCACTTAAATTTTCAGCTTCAGGAGGAAATAAATTTGACGCAGTTTTAAAGTGCGTGGGAATTTAACAAGCACAGGGGATGAGTTGCAAATGCTCTTGGCCTGCAAAGACTAATTTTTCTGCTCCAAAAGCTACTGCAGACCATGCTCCCAAACCAAAGGACAGACAGAGGGATGAACAGCTATCGCGGGTCTGTCTGTCCTTCTATGCAGATGGCCCGGCCCAGCCTTCGAATGAGCCAGTTCATCAGATTTGAGGTACTGACCCAGGCACCCTCCCTGCAGGAGCAGGTCTTGTCTGTGGCCAGACAGAGGGACAGAAAGGGGGCTGGAAGCACAGTGAAAGAGTTCAGGGCGTCTCAGGGCTCGAAGAGGCAGGGGTCGAGGCCAGCAGTGGGGGCTGGTATGACCCAGAAGTCATTTTTGAGGCAGAGGGGTCACTCAGCGTGGCGCCCGCTAGGTTGGCTGCCAAGCTGCTAAAATAGCCAGCCGGCCCGGCCGATTCCCAGCGCGGTCAGCCAGAGCTATTGTCAGACTCTTCTACAACCAAGGAACAGTGGGGGTGGCCTGACTTTTCCCTGTGCCCCAGTCGATAGTGCCCTTCGGAGCAGGTTAGACTCGCTTCCCCTTGCCCCGGGGCTGGGGGAGACCCTCGCTCCTGGGCCGCCTCTGCCCTCAGCCCCGACTCCCAGACCTGCTAGCTGGGAACCTCCCGCTTGCACCTCGGTGTGCCGAGATGCTGCAGGGAAAGTGTTTTGGTTTGTCGCATATAAACAAAGCAAGCAGGAGCAATCCCAAAGGTTTATCAGTCCTGATTTTATCTCCTTTGTCAGGTTAAACCAGGAAGCAGGGCCAGAGCCCCACCTTGTCTTTCTTTCTTTTCAATCTTTTTCTTTTTTAAATGTGGTGATGGGGATTGAATTCAGGGTGTTAGACATGCCAGTGGGCCACAGCCTCCACTCTTCGTGAACATTTTTAAAGTCCTAAAAACAATTTGTTGTAACTTTTTAGTCTTGTTCCTGGTCCTCTCCTCTTTCTTGCAGTGATAAGGCATAGCCGCGCTCATAACAAAGGAATCAGAAGCATTTGAAGCAACCCCCCATCCCAGCCCCACCAGCCCCATCAGTGGAATGGGGGTTCCCAGGGCTTGGCTGCTTGACTCTGATCTTCCTCCACTCAGTGGGGACTGCCAGGGGGTGGTGGTGGGCAGAAGCTGTGGGAAAGAAGTAGGGAGGCAGAGAGCTGCTGTCAGTGCAAAGGAGAAAGAGGGAGCTGCTGGTTTGGAGGTGAACTCTCCACTCTACTTCCCGAGCCATTCGGGTCAGTTTCGCTCCAGAGGGGTTGCTCCTTGGGGAGACCTGGAAAGCTGGGAGGTTCCCTCTTCCCAGGGCTCTTTCCGACTTCTCGAGGATAGAAACCCCCCACAGACCCCGTGAACCCCTTCCTGGCCTTGTTGACCCACCCTCACAGGGTCCATCGCTGTGATTTGTCCTCCAGGACTGAACCCACAAAGCCAGCCGAAGATCCCTTTTTACCAATTCCAACTTGCCTTGTTCATCTCGCTGCACCTCAATTTTCTTGCTTTTAGCAAGGGGAACTCAAAATATCCCTCAAGCAAAGGTCTTACAGGAAAGGAGAGGGTTTGGGCAAAGATGTGGGGAAGGAATCCGACCCGGGATTCATAGTTTTCCTGCAGATCCATGCTTCGTTTAAATCGTGCACGTAGACTAAACCAGCACACGGGCCCCAGAGACGGGCCGGCGGGCGGCTGCGTTTCTCGAATGAGCGAGGGGCTTCCGACCTCCTCGCTTGCTTGGTCCGGGCCGTGGCATCTCACCTGGGCAAGGAGAGGGTGGCGGAAGAGCACGAGTTTTTCTTCCCACCAGGGTTGTGCCGAGCCCCAGCTCTGCTCTGCTCCCCACCTGGATGACTTTGATCCACCCAGGCGCCCAGCCCCAGCTTCCTCTACTGATTTCTCTGACCAAGTTGTCCCCTCACCCCTAATAACAGCTCCTGGACCAGGTTCCTGGGCTCCCAGGGCTCAAAGCCCTGAAGCTCGGCACTCCCAAAGCGACCCAGAGAACCACGACCGCCAGCAGCAACAAATCAATGCGTTTCGATTTAAACACTTAGAGCCCTGCTGGGTTTTTGGTGCAGGGTGCGAAGGGTTTCTCTGGTCCACTCTGCAATTATTCAGACCTGGTCTGGAGCTAAAAGAGAAGCCTATATCTCTCCTTCCCTCTCCGATACCTTGTTTTGCCCAGACAACCGTTTTAGGTATTATTCATACTGAATTAAACTCTTTAAACTCATCATCTCAGAAAAAAAAAGGTGATTTGTTTTAAATTTATTTTTGCTTTCATTGTTTAAGTGAGTTATCAAGCCAACAGCCTGATATATGTTGTTCTAGTTCCCTGAGAAAACTCTGCATTTTCATTGTTATAAAAATGGAAATCAGATCTTCGGTATAGAAATGTCATTACTTTTGTATATTTTCAGTTGTCCGTAACAAACTCTTATTGCCTATACATTAAAATAAACACTAACAATGTCCCTATTTTAATCTATCTTTTAAAAATAGGTAATATATGTTAAAGAAATGAATTTGAAAATTACAAGGGGCTTACATTAAAAAGGAAAATAGGTCCTGCTGCCATCTCTTACCTTAATTTCCCATCCTGGAAGAATTATATTTCCCATCCTATCTTCCTAGAGACGCATAGGAAGGCAACCTTTTAACACAAATGGTGTATGGCAGCCTACAATTTAAAATACAAAGCTTTACTTGTGACTTTTATTATTTAAAACGTGTTCAAGACTTAAAGCCCCCGTTTCTAACAGCTCTACTTTATGGCACGGATAAATTCTCTTACTGAATTCGGATGGAGGTGTTTAGACTGAAAAGATGTTTAGATGGTTCCCAGTTTTCTTTTCCCCCTTCTGCCAGTGCCCTTTCTGTGCATGCGTGCAGCGACACGGGGATGAACTGGTCCCAGCCTGAGCGCTATCAGAGGACAGGGCGCAGACACCTTTAATTTTCGTTTTGCAGTGGAGCCTGCAGTATTTTTGACAGCACATAGTGCTCTTCCAGAGGACGCTGTTCAGGTCCTCACGATTTTCTATTCTTTTTCGTTGATCCAATTTGCCACTCATTTATTTTCATATTTTGCCGAAATGAGAGATTATAGTTGGGTCAATAAAGGTTAGACTTGTGATCAATGTAAAATCTCTCCCTCTCTCCTGTGTTGGAGTTTTTCCTGCGACTGGATTATTTGTGGAATTCCAGCTCACTGGAGAGGATGAGGGCTTGTTTTTCTTAACAATTCCCATCTTCTCTGACTGTCTCTTCTGTGTTGGACTGGGGTGGTTTTAAAAGGTGGGGGAGCTGCAGACCTCAGCACCCCCACTCAGTCGCCCGACCTCTAAGCCACAGAGCTCTAACTCCCCGCCACAGGTCCCCAGTTCCTCACTGAGAGCCCTGGGGGAAACCACTGGAAGGAAATAAATGAGGCTAGGGTCTAAGATACAGCCCCACCGGCTGGGGACCTACTGACCACCAGCTTACACTCCCTGAGGATGGGGTACACAGGACTTGGACAATAAGAACTGGGCGGAACCCAAGGGGCGTCAGGGCCAGAGTTGGGGTGAAAGAGGAAATCAAGGGGCCTGTGGGTGTCGATGGATCAGAGGGACCACAGGGTTTGGGATGGGTCAGCCGCCTGAGTCCGGGCGCTCAGATCATCACCCCGAAACTTGCTGAGAGGGATCTGCGGTTCAGGCTTGGAGTCAGAACCGTCCCTTTCCAACCGGGTTTTTCCCTGTGGTGACGGAGCCAACCCCATGCCTGGCGGGGTGTGCATTCCTAACTCTTTCGGGAATTCTTCGGAAGACAAAATTCTTTGTGTCTTTTATTCTACCTGAGCCACACACAAGCGACTGGGGGTTGCGGGAAGGGGTTGACGGCAGATGTTCAGAGAAAAGTTCAGGAGAGAACTCCAGCCTTGTGCAACCAGTGTTGGCAGCTGTTGCTGCCCTGGCGGGGAGAGGAGACTGCTGACCTGCACCGAGCAGAGTGGGGGCCTGGAACTGGCTGACCACTTCCAGAGTGTGGAGTCTTCCAATCTGGGTCAGATGCCTCTCCCCGTGATTCTGGTTTGAAATCCGTTTACAGGGTCCCCAAGATTTTGTTACATTTTACAAACCCTTAGCATGGTTGGGAGTGAGGTATAGATTTGGTAAATCAAAAAATTTAAACTTCTTTTCTAAAATTATTCCAAAGACTTATTTATTTTATTTTATTTATTTATTTATTTATTTATTTATTTTTGGTACCAGGAATCGAACTCAGGGCTTTCCACTTGCTAGGCAGATGCTTGTGCTGTATCCTTGGCCCCTAACTTATTACTATCAATGACTGCCAAAAGACCTCTCCCAGGAGCGGCCTGACGAGTTTATTTCTGACTGAACAATACTTAATTTTTTTTTGTCCCCAGGACTGAGTTATTAGAAGTGAGAAAATGTTCCCATCAATTGCTTGAGTTGATAGAAACTGCACTCTGGGACTAAACGCTACGACTGTTGTCTGAAAGGGAACTGGCTCTTCCAGGGAGGTGAAGCTCCCATCCCCCACCTTGGGGACCCCCTTCCCTTTCCCCTGTGGGTGCCGCCACCCCAGCACCCCACCCTGCCTCCTTCAGCACAGCCTGCCTTTCGGGGTTGGTCCCCAGAACCCTCTTTATCTCAGACAGGGTGTTAAGAATACCGAGAGATGGGAGCCAGGGATTTAGCTCAGCAGCAAAGCACGTGCCTAACAAGTGCAAGGTCCTGAGTTCGACTCCCCGTTCCCCTCCTCCAAAAAACTAAATAAATAAATGAGAGAGCTGGTCAGGGTCTACCTGAGGGTGGCAGTAAGGGACAGAGCAGGGTCACAGCAGTGGGGGTGTCTGATGGAAGCCACTGCAGTGGGAAGAAGCCGGTTTCTAAATACAGCCCCAGGACAGATGGTCTCAGAAGCCGGCCTTCACCCCCACAGGTGTTGTCTGTGCTCCAGGGTGCGGGCTGGGGGGGGGACCGTGAGGCTGCTTCGGTGCAGACACTGCCTGCCGCCGGTCTGATCCCCACGTGGCGGGGAACACGGGCTAAAGGGAGCGAAGGAAAGAGCAGAACGGGGCGCATGCCCGGCTCTCCAGCCCGAGGGGCGCCCCACACGCCAGCGCTGCGCGGAGACGGGAGTTTCTGGAACCATCACTGCCGCTCCCAGACACCTTATTGTTTCTCTCCCTGTCTCTGGCATCTCCTGGAGTCCTCCTGAGCCAGCACCCGGCAAAGCGAAGGCCGACTGGGTACCACTGCCTTTTGAAGGAAGGACGGGGTGGGGGCAGGGGCGGGAGAGACAGAGCCACCCCAGGCGACCCCGGCCCAGGGTCAGGGAAAGGCCAGGCGGAGGGGAAGTTAACGATGTTTGGCCGTCTGGGGGCTTATCGCGGCGCGGCGGGGTCAGGCGCGGGCCGAGCACCCAGGACTTGCCGGGGCAGACACCGGCTGGGGCGGCCCAGGTGAGGGGCGCCCACCTGCACGGGAGCCAGGCGGCCACGGGGCCCGGAGGAGCCTTGGGGCGCCCGGAGCGGAGCAGGCAGGGGCTGCAGGTGGTGGATTATTAACCCCCTGGCTGTGAAGGTGGGGACGACCCTTGGAGGACGGCGACCGGAAGTGAGGAAGGCTAAACCGATTCCCTTCCACCCCACCCCAACCCTGAACCCCAACCCGGGCTGGCACAGTACAGCAAGTTCCGGGTTTTCTCAGCCTCGGGGCTCCCATCTCCAGGAGGCAGAGGGTCCCTCAGGGTTCAGGAATGATGCTTCCCCCAGCCCTGAACCTCAATGGAGAGCAGCGGCCGGCAGTGACCAGGGAGAGTGGGGCTGCCCAGGGACCCCCGAGTTCTCCCATAGTTTGGTGTACCCAGGTCTGGCCAGGGCTTAGGGAGGAAGGGCCCAGTCCCAGGAGGAAAGCTGGGGACTCAGGGGGTGTTTCTTGTCCTGGTAGGGTGGGGTGACCAAGCCTGGCTGTGATCCCCACCCTCCGCTGGACTCCAGCCCTGGGTGGGGGCCAGCTGGGCTGTCTCCTGGGGTGAATCAGGTTTCTGTGAACTCAGGCCATCAGGATAAACATCCTCTGCACTTTGGAAACTGGCGGGACGGGATAGTCAGGGGATGGCAAGGAGAGAAAGGGCGGAGAGAAGGAGAGGCCCCGAAGTCACCCGCACACAGCTCCCTGTGCAGCATTTGCGGATTGTCTCTGTCTGGGTGTAGACGGCTCCCAGGGGCCTCTGAAACCCAATCTGGAATTGCTGCAGGAGGCTGGGGGCCAGGCAGGGGCAGGCTCCCCGGGTCCTGTTGGTTTCAGAATCACCTGGAGGACTTTCTTCCAGAGGATGGTGGGGAGAGAGCTGGTTTTGACCCCTGCCTCACAGCCATTCTTGGGCCACAGGCTGCAGGACAGAAAGGGGCTGTGAGGTCAGACAGACCCAGTGAGGATCCAGAGCCCGTCCCCAGGGCTGGAGTAACAAGAGCAGTGTGAACGCTGGACTCAAACCACCGCAGTGACCTGCCTAGCACAACAGCCCAGAACTTAGTGACCACAAAGAAAAAAACCCCATGTGCCCCAGCTTCCTCTTGGAACTGGCCAAGGACAAACTGCATGTGACTCAGAAAAACTCATGGCCACTTGCCCTCTGCCCAGCCCTGGCCAAGTGACCATGGAGTCTAAGAAGCAAATCAAGGAAAGATCACACCCAAGTCCACTGTTCTCCATAGACCCCTGGGGAGAAGGAAGGAAGGAAGAAAGGAAGGAAGGAAAGAAGAAAGGAAGGAAGGAATTCATTCCGGGCAGCAGCGCCTCACATCGGGTGATGGTTTGGAGAAAAACTGAGTTTATGCGGGCAGCTACCCTCCTAACAGCCTGTCTTCAGCACCCGTTTACTTTGCAGTTAAAAAGTTCAGAAAAGGGGCCAGGGATTTAGCTCAGCGGTGTAAGCAGCTGCCTGGCAAACGCAAGGTCGTGAATTCAATCCCCGGTACTAAAAAATAAAAATAAAGTTCAGAAGAGGGAGGGAGGAAGGGAGGGGTGGTTGAGGCCAACCTGGGCCACTTGGCAAGACCTAGTGTCAAAATAAAAAGTGTGATAAAATAAAATAAAAAGCTCAGGGATAGAGCGCTTGCCTAACATGCAGGAGGCCCTAAGATAAAAAGAAAGAAGGAAAGACAGAAAGGAAAGGAAGGAAGAAAGGTAGAAATCAGGAGTGCAGTCAGGCAGGTTTTCTGGGTTTGGAACACTGGAGACCTTCGTGGGACTGCCCTCTGGCCTAGCCAGGACCTGGCGGTCACTAGGACCTGGAGTGTTCCCTGCACTGAAAAATTGCAGTACCCAGCAAGAGTCTGGGGGGTAGTGACAGATGGAGGTGACCACCCCGGAAAGCGCAGCCCTGGCGTACTCTCGTACTCTCCAGTCCACAATAGCCACAAATTCCACGTATGCAGGAAAATGGCCCGCCCGGGGCGTTTCCATGGGGAGCCCCGTCCCAGGGCTTCCGGTTTGGGGCAAATCTCCCTGCCACCCCGCTGGGACGAAAGCCTGGCCTGGCCGGGAGTCCATGGCTGCCGCTTTGGCTTCAGGGTGCGAGTGGGTGTCGGCGGCGGACCACGCCTGCGACGCCCAGTGTGGGCGCAGCACTTAGGATGTCACCGCCCTTGAGGGAGTTTTCTCCACCAAGGAGCGCAGGGCTCAGCGCCCTGGCTGGAGGAGTCGCCTTCAGGCCGCCTGATCAGGAGCTCAGGCCCGCTTCCTGCGTCCTGATTTCCGATTCCAAGCAAATCCGCCTGGATGCGCCTTCCCCAAGCCAGGGAATGCGGACTCAACAGGACGTCCACACCAGTCCCCCACAAGCCTGGCCCAACGCCCTGCCACCCAAAGCCCCTCTTCCCAGCTAAGGGAATGGGAAGGTGCGCTTCGCCCTGGCTCACGCCGCCACCTACACTTTCCTGGTGCCACCCCTCATGACCCATAATATTTTCCTTAGGCTCCCTAGGCGTGGAGAAAATGGAAATGCTAGGGGGAAAAGAACCGATTAATCGTGGGGTGTGGTGGCACACACCTGTAATCCCAGCAATCAGGAGGCTGAGGCAGGAGGATCGTTGCGAGTTTGAGACTAGCCGGTCTACAAAGTGAGCTCAAGGCCAGCCTGAACTGCATAGTGAGAGCCTGTCTTGAAAAGACCAGAAAATAAAAAATAAAAAATAATAATAATCAGCTCAAATCCTGGCCTTCTCTGGCTTGAATACAAATTTCAAATAATCAGGCAATCGGCTGAAAGATGGAGACCCAGAAGGGGACATCCTTTCCAACAGCTATTTTTAATTCTCTCAGGAGGAACCCAGTCCTGCCGTTAGATATGAACATGGCTACTGTCCATCCATCTCATTGTGAAGTATAAATTCTCCAGCCAGATGGGGAAGAGTATGAATTTTTTTATGGTCATGGGACCCAAGGGACAGCAGGTCGTAAGGGGGCCTATTCAGGCCACATCCAAACACAGCCACACCAGGACGGGCAAACTGGAGGTCTTGACTTGGATGTTTTGTGTTTGAACAAATGAGGGAAAACACAGTTGAAATATCCAAGTCATTGAAAATATTTATATTCTTGCTGGGACTTCTGTGTCGATGGATGAAGTTAGGGATGTCAACACGATGTCTCCTGGTTTAAAAACAAAACAAAACAAAAAAACCGCTCCCCGATTCCCCCCACCCATGCAGGTTCTGCTCTTTTGGCTATGAAATGAGAAGAAGGAAAAAAAGATATCAAGTCACCCCTGGACTGTGGACTCTGCCCAAGATGGGAAAGCTCAGGATAGAGAGTGGAAGGGCGGAGGGTTTGAGAAATGCCGTAGTCGCTGAATCACAGGCCCAAGCCTGAGGCCTGGCTCTGTGTCCTTGATGTCCTAGAGCCTCAGTTTTCACGTCTGTAAGATGGGACGAGATTGGGCTCACAGGACTGCAGGGAAGACTAGCAAAGTAATAACAACAGCAAAGCAGGATCTGTGAATGTGCCTCTCTAGGCCGAATGAAACAGAGGCCGCAGCAGAGAGGTGGGGGGGTCTGGCCCTGGATGGGTCTGATCTCCTCCCGTTCCAGCTCCGGGGAGCTTAGCCCGCTGCTCTCACCTCCGCCCCAGCCGAGGGGAAGGGAGAAGTCGCGGCACTGCTGCTGGGCCTGTCTCCGCTTCCGTTTGCTTTGGCCACGTTACGATGGTCTTGCCGGCTTTGCCAACAGGATTTCGGTGTTTGCTCTGCTGCCTGGCACGGCTGCAGAGGCAGCTGGCGTTCCGATCCTGATTATCCAGCCGGGCTGGTGTTGCTCCAGGCAAGAGAACTCTGTCTCAGTGTGGCCGGAACACTGCTCCTGCCCGCTTTCTCATGGGAATGCAACCCGTTTTTTTGTTTTTTTGGGGTTTTTTTCCGGCACCAGGGATCTAACTCACAGCCTTGCACCTGCAAGGGCAGGCGCTTAAGCCACTGAGCCGAACTCCCGGCCCTTGCAACCCGTTTTTAAATTTAAATTTAGTTTTGGGTACTGGCCGTTGAGCCCTGGGCCTTTGCACTGAGCTACATTCCCAGCCCTTTTTGTTGGGGGAGTGGTTAAGGGTAACAGGTTCTAAATCCCTAAATTGCTCAGACTGGGCTCAAACATGCAATCCTCCTGCCTCAGCCTCCTATTTTGTTATCCTGCTCCTCACAAGACTCCCAGACTTGCAAAAAGAGAGTTGCAAATGGACACCACCTTTAAAATGCTTGCTCAGAGATTAGGAGGAATCCGGAAATTAGCCAAGAAAAACCAGTCAGAGAGGCAGAGAAACCAGCCAGTGAGGCTAAATCTTGCAAGGACTGGCTTTCCTCTTCTCATGATTGCTGGCGACAGTTAACAGATGTTGGGGACGGACATCCTTGAAGAGCAAAAGAGAACAGAGGCTTTTACTGAAGGTCACTCCAAGCCACTCGGAAGCATGGTTTGGGAAGAGCGGAGCACAGGTGCATGATGGGAAGATCACGTGCTCCTCAGTCTCTGCCCCTCCCACCCAGGGCAAGCCGGGAGCCTCAGGCGCGTGCGCAGCCTGCTTGGCTTTCCCAGGCTGCTGGCTAGTAATCTAGCTTCATGGCTGGAGAACACAGAACCATTGAAAGCAGTGCTCAGTCAACTGCAGTTTCAAGGTCTTCGTGGTCGCCTTCCTAACCCTTTGCAAAACACGTTTTACTGCTTCCGTAGATTCCTTGCGTTGCAACCCCACCGCTGCTGTAATGAAGCTAAGTGGCAAGCCAGCCGTAAAGACAACGGTGGTAAATGGTTATGGTCGGCTGCTTGCAAGGGCTGCCGGTCCGCCCGACTCACACCCCCGCAGGGTGAAGGAAAGCTGGGCTCTACCGCCACCCTTGAAGCCTAGCAAGAGGCCTGGGGCCTGTTTGCAGTGGGCTGGAGGTCGGGGGGACGCGACCAACGATTGGATTCCAAACCTGGGCACGCGGCAGAATCGCCTGGGGGAGCTTTTTCTTTTCTTTCTTTCTTTTTCTTTTTTCTTTTTTTTTACTTTTTGAGACAAGGTCTCGCTATGCAGTTCAGGCTGGCCTCGTGCTCACTTTGTAGCCCAGGCTGGTGTCAAACTTGCAAAACTCCTCCTGCCTCAGCCTCCCAAGTGCTGGGATTACAGGCGTGCGCCACCACACCGGGCTTTGGGGGAGCTTTTTCTATTCATTCATTCACTCGGGTGCTGGGAATTGAACCATGGACCTCATTTAACCTAAGAACCTGTTCAGCCACTGAGCTAAACCCCGGCTGGAGGGAACTTCAAGTCCAAGACACCCCCTACCTTGAGTCATTCAGTCTAGAGGGAACCACACATCCAGTAAACTGCCCAGTTTTGAGCCCCGGAACCACGAAAACCTGAGTCCAAGGTGGCTGTTTTTAACAACAATCTTCAGGAACATTGTTTTTGCACTTGGAAACTTCCACCACGGTTGCTCTTTTAAATCAGTCTGGGAGCTGGGCGTGTTGGTGCAGACCTGTCATTTCAGCACTTGGGAGGCTGAGGCAGGAGGATCACCCAGACTTTGAGGCCAGACAGGGCTACATAGCAAAACCCTGTCTTTAAAAAAAAAAAAAAAAGATAGAAAAAGATGTCATTCATTGGCAACACAGCCACACAGAGAAAGATGCACTATCATGAGAAACACAGCAAGGGTAACAGAGCTGCTGCGTCTCCACTGTGGTCGGTTACACGATCGTCCCATCTTCTCTGTCGGCCTTGCCAGGTCAGCCCCCGTGTGCTAGGCCTTGTGTCTTTCATGATAGTCTGTGTTACTTTATTCTAGGTCTCTGTACTGGTCCCCATGCCTCACATTGCCATTTACAATCCTCTGTCTCCCTCCTGCCCCCCGAGCCATCACGGATGCCACAGTGTTCGTGGTCACCAGCAGCTATTTCCTTCTCCCCTAGGGACGCTGCTGGTGGCACTTCGTACGCGCATCCAGCAGACGGTGGCTCTCGAAGCCCTGAGGCTGAATGGGCTGGGACTTTTGGCCTCTCCTGGGATAACCCAGAGCTCTAAAGTCTCATGAAAATGTAGGGCTCCTTGTTCAGAAAGATTCCAAGTTTCGAGATGGTGACAGTGTCACACCCAGCGTGGGCCTCTGAGTGACGATGAGAACTGCTTGTCCCTAAGAACAAGGCTGTCCCTTTGACAGACAAAAACCCTCTGTTGAGGGTCATAGTGGTGCATGCCTGTCATCCCAGCACTCAGGAGGCTGAGGCAGGAGGATCACTGCAAGTTCAAAACCAGCCTGGGCTACAAAGTGAGTTCAAGGTCAACCTGGACTGCATAGCGAGACCCTGTCTCAAAAAGACAAATAAAAACAAAACAAAACAAAAAAACCCTCTGGCTTTATCTTATTAAGAGACCTTTTTGTCAGCTCCGGTGTAGTGAGCGGTAAAGCTTCACAGCTGCCGCCCCACCTCTCTGGCCTGTGGGCATCCGGTGCGTCAGCCTACATTTCCCATGATCCTCCCCTGTCCCGCTGGGAAATGACGACGGCCTGTCCAAGCCCCCATACGATGACAGCTTCCACTCCCGTTTCTATATAAACCTTGAACATTTCCACAATAAACGAAGACTTGATCGGATACTCATCTTGTCTTCCTTTCTCTCTCCCCAGCCTTGCCCTCCCCCATCTCCATGCCCTCTCCTCGAGACCCCCGTTTCTTTTAGGACCTGCAGGCAGGTTCACTCGGGACCCTAGATGGGCTGGAATTAGTGACAGGAGGGAGATGCAGTGCTTTTGGGAGTCTCATTCCCACAAGTCTGATGTCTCGTGCTTGGACCAGGCTGTGACCAAGATAACGATGGGACAACTGGCTCCAAATTCATTCACTCCGAGCCTTCTGAACCCCACGGGGAAAGGACTGGAGAAGCAGAGGAGGCGAAGGTTGTACTCGTCTGTCTGTCCGTGCTAACCAGGGCCTCCTGCTGCTCTAGTGGCCCCTGACTTACTGAAAGGTGTGATGCCGGGAATCCTTGCAAACCGAGCCCAGATGGGGCTGTTGATGTTGGGTGCTTGTGTTTCGCAGCTGGACCCCTGGGCTGAATCTAACTTCACCGCTCAACACCTTGGCAAATTAAGGTCTGAGGAGTACTGTGGGGTTCAAGTGTTCCAGACTCCCCCGACTTTCATTCTGCTTCATGGAGACAGTGTCTTATGCCATGTAGTTCGTCAAACTCACAGTGATCTCGCTGCCTCAGCCTCCCGTGTGCTAGGATTACAGGCGTGTGCCACCACACCCGACTTCTGCCGATGTTCTTGGGGCCAGAAATTCATTCTATTAGAATTCACAAGGCAGTGCCAGGTCCATATGGTGAAGAAGGTTCTCAAACCTCTCCTCTTCCCCTCCCCAGACTCCACCAGGGGGACCTAACTGAGGAACTGGAAGTGAAGCAAAGGCCAGAGAGGGAGTGGGCAGAGAGACAGAGAGAGAGAGACAGAGAGAGACAGAGAGAGAGAGACAGAGAGAGACAGAGAGATCCTACTGAAGTCAGCAAGGCACCACCATGCCCCAGAAAGGGTCACTTGGGTTCTGGGTTCTTAGCAAGGAGGGCAGAGCTTCCTGTAGACTGTTCAGCCCAGAAAATTCTAGATGTGCAGCGGTCCCCAGGAGGACCAGTTTCCCCTCCCCTTCCCCATCTCCCTCGGGGTCAGGCGCCTCGTCCAGCCGCTGAGCATGGCCGTTTGTTTTATTAATGTACACGCGAGAGGAAGGAATATCATTTCTGCGGGTCGCTGGAAGACACATCTGCAGGCTGGGTCTGCATGCCCTTGGCCTTTTCCAGGGAGACTGAGGCAGGCCAGGAGGGGAGGCAGCAGGAAGATGTTTGGGCCACAGGTCTTTGGGCTGGCTGGGCCGGGAAGAGGTCTGAACTGGAACTGATGAGCTTGCAACCATCCCTGGGGCTCGCAGCTCCATCCCTGTCATTTGTCACTGAGCTGAAGACCAGCTGCGCGGGCTGTCGGTGGGCTGGGGCTTTGGCCGGCGCCCTGCCCCACCCGGCTGCTGCAGCTGGGGGAGTGTCAGGGTAATGGTGCCGAAGCTTAGGCAGCCAGGATGTGTCTCGGGGTAGCACCGTCGTGACTTGTCGGTCCTGCAGCACCGATATCAAACTGGGAGGCTGTTACCTTCAGTGACGCTAAGGAGAGCTACCGATCAGAGCAGGGCTGCTCAGTGAGCGGGTGAAACTTTTCGTTGATTCTGTAGACACTGCAGATGCTGTGGGAAAAGATAAATCACTTCCTTGGAGTCAGAGGTAGGTAAGGAAAAACGATGGCAGAGATCCAATCTGATTCTGAAGAAGAAGAAAAAAAAAGATTTTCTTAAATTTGCTTTTAAAATAGCCACTGGAATGTCAAAAAGTCAATGAACTCATCATTACCCTTCCTACCTAGGCATCAGGAGGTACTTAGGTGGCTGGCATCCACGACCACCAGAAACTGATTTTACCTCAGTAACACTCAGCTCCTTGCAGTCTGACTGCCCTGACATCTTTTTTTGTTTTGTTTTGGTTTTGGTTTTTTTGGTCTTTTTGAGACAGGGTCTCGCTATGCAGTTCAGGCTGGCCTTAAACTCACTTTGTAGCCCAGGCTGGTCTTGAACTCTCAACAATCCTCCTGCCTCAGCCTCCCGAGTGCTGGGATTACAGCTGTGCACCACCATGCCCAGCTTTGCCCTCACATCTTCTATGCATCATTTAAACCAGCAAGGGACGGCTGGATGCAGACAGTACGGCGGGAGTGGTTAGGAAGCTACGTGACCCTGGACAAGTTACTTAACCTTTCTGAGCCTAATAAAGCCCGAGGACTGAGGAAATTATCATCGCTTATCATCAAAGCTATCACATTACCAGGGCTTAATCATCCTTCAAATCTTACCAAAGAAATCATTTAGCCCCCAGAACTCAGCTACTGCAGACCTGCACCCCAGAGTCAAAAAGTGTACCCAGAGGAGAGAGAATGAGATCAATGACAGTGACTTCAGCAGAAAAATGGAGGGATCAGTCAGGGATCTGTCCCTCATATGGGGCAGGATGGGCTCAAGGTTCCTGGCAATAGAGTGAAGAGCAAGAAACACTGGGACTGTTCGTCCTGAGCCTGTCACCTAGATGAGGGCAGGGGAGTGACCTCACACCTTTATGTTCTTCATCTACCAACTGGGGCTCAGCCAACCACAGCTGCCTTGCCGACCTCACAGGACTGACATGAGGATTCTATGAGATACGCTCTGGGTTCAGGTTTAGGTCTAAATGCTCCCCCGGAAGTCTCAGGCGTCCAGAGGCGGAGCTTTTGGAAGGAGCCTGGGCTGTGAGGGCGCTTCTCAGGGGATTCCTCCACTGAGGAACCTCCTGGCTGAATGTGCGGTCAGGGGTGGGGCCTGGCCGGAAGAGGGGGGCCCCTGGAGGTGATCTGGGAGGGCATGTTCTGCTCCCCACTCCTCCTTGTATGTCACCCCCAGTACTGGGGATTGAGCCCAGAGCCTTCGGATGGAGGTACATCCCTGGCCCATTTATTATATATGTATGTATGTACACATGCATTTCATTTTGATAATTTTCAGATAAGGCCTTGTTAAATTGTTAAATTGCCCATGTTAGGGTTGAACAAGTCACAGTTCACTTTGGGTAGCAGATGCAAGGGAAATGACTCCAAGGTGCAGTCTTGGCCCAGGGATACATCTCAGCAGCATGGTGCCTGCCTGGCAAGCATGAGATCCTGAGTTTGATTCACAGTTCCAAAAAAAAGAAAAAAAAAACACCAAAAAGGTATAGCCTTCTATACGCAGCCGTGTGACACTACCCACCTTCCCCACACGATCTTACTGTGGCGTGGAGATCTTTTGGGGTTTTAGATGCGACCACTTCCCTCAGAAGCACCACAGTTATTCTTTGTTTGTGTTTTCCTAGTTTTTGAGATGGGGTCTCACTATATAGTTCAGGCTGGCCTTGAACTCATGATGTAACCCAGGCTGGGTTGGAACTCTTGATCCTCTTGCCTCAGCCTCCCAAGTGCTGGGATTTCAGGCATTTGGACAGAGGGAAGTCTCAGCCATCTACTTACTGTAGGCCTTTGTCACTCCATCCACCTCCTACAGACTCAGCACTCCAGGGAAACGCACCTTGTGCCCGCCACACAGGACACACCACGGGACTGCGGGTTGCCTACCTACTTCCCGTCACATTCTTTGTGGCCAGAGACCAGACGGCGGCTGTAGGCGTCCCGATGCTGCACACACAGGTCCCTCACAGCCCCGGCATGGCTTCTGCCTGGCCTCCGGTCCAGGCGGGCGGGGGTGGCAACCACCAGGAGGTCCTTGAGGGACACGTCATGGTTCTGGGGACTCTCCAAGAGGAGAAGGGGGGACACATCCAGCTGCCTCTTCTCAGAAGAGCTGTGGCTGCCAGGGCTGCACTCCCCGGGCACGGAGGGGTCTCCTGGAAAGGCAAAGTCCGTGGTGTTGTTGGTCTGTGCGGCTCGATTCTACACGGCTGCCTGACCAGGGCCTTGAAACCCTGTGTCGCCCTGGGAACGAGACTCGGCCATACTCAGGCCTCCCACGCTGTCTCTTCCCTGTACTTAGGAGCCGTGATGTTAACAGGGCTCAGCGTGCTATTAGAGCTTTTCTGTCTTCTCAGACTAGAGACACCCTAGGAGCATGGGGTATGTATGTCTCCAGCACATGGCCCCCCATCATTGCTACCGCCACCCCCCTCAGACCCCTGGGTCAGCCCCACCACGCAACCGCTCACACCGTGAGCCCAAAGAAACCGTTTCTCTTCATAAGCTAACGAGCTCAGGTGCTTTGTCAAAGTCACTGAGCGCCGATCACACACCTAGGCTCCTGCCGCCCCCTGGCAGGTCTGGGTGCTCGAGTGGCCGGGCGCTTGACAGCAGCCGTGGGCTGCACTGAGCTGGGAGCAGGGCCAGCCTCCTCCTCAGCCCAATGCTGGTCAGCACCTCCGACACCACGCAGGGCTCCTTCGTGCTGCTCTTCAGCCAGGTCCAGCCTGGAGTCAAATTCTGCATGAAGAGCCGGGGCTTCACAGGCGCGGGAGGCTGTGCTGACTTCTCCTTGGCGAGCTGCTGGGGGATCTGCTGCTGCCGCTTGCACTGCAAGGAGACGACCCTGACGACAGTCGGGCTGCCGTGTCCGGAGGTGCCGGTCGGGGGCGGGAGGGGCAGGGACTCCGGAGAGGCTGAGACCCAAGCTGTGGACTCTGGGGAAGTTTCTACTGAGGCCAAGGGCTGAAAGAGAAAACAGACCACGAGGAGATTGTGGAAGGCAACAGGCACCTTCCTGGGCTCTTCTGGGGTGAAAGAAACAGAAACTGTGAAAACAGTCAGTTAAAAAGCTGGGACCTGCACTCGGGAGGCTGAGGTAGGCAGAGCATCGTGAGTTCCAGGCCGGCTTGGGCTACAACGCAAGCACAAAGCCGACCTGAGCTACATAGTGCGACTCTGCCTCAAAAAGCTAGGGCCGGGAGTTTGGCTCAGTGGCTTAAGCGCCTGTCTGGCAGGCGCGACGTTGTGAGTTTGATCTCTGGTGCCACAAAAAAAGAAAAGAAAAGAAAAGAAAGTAAGGCATGATCATGGGTATGGTCATTTTCTCAAGGTCTCAAAGTATATCACTCTGTTTTCCAGATAAGTTATGGTAGA
>RJWM01034607.1:0-19695 GCA_004363535.1 Dasyprocta punctata | reverse complement strand
TGGCGCCGTGTGACTTCTGGCTCTTCCCCAAAGTCGAAACGACCAGGAAAAGGAAATGTTCGGAATGGATCCGGGACACAGCAGCAGCCAGGGCAGCGCGGCTAAAGACCCTCAGGAAAGAGGACGCCCAGAGCTGCTGCAGGGAGTGGCGAGGATGACGGGAGGAGCGTGTTCGGAGCGAGCGGAGGGTTCTGGGGGGCAGTCCATAGCAGCGTGTCTTCCGCTCGCTGCGTGTTCTGATCACAGCTCTTGAGTGTATGTTGTATTTCGCTGTGTGTTGGCTGTGACTGTCTCCAGGATGTTGCTAAGTGAAAAACAAAACAACATGCAGAACCAGGGATATGCAAGTGACTATTTATGTCAAAAAGCAGAAAAAGAACACAGTGTATGTGTGTGCTTTTTTAAATAGGTAAAATATCCCTGGAAGGCTCCTAAGACCCTGCTAGCACCCTGCTTCTGCAGAGCTGAGTGGTTGGAACCTGTGTCTTTTGCTGAACGTTTGACCTATTGAAAACATAAATTAGGATAGAAAGACCCAGAAAGGCGAGCGGGGCTCAGAGAAGCCTAGGGCGCCCTGGGTGTCCGCCGTGGTAGGGAACTGCAGGCAGCGCCCCCTCAGCTGCTCGTGGCACGGAGGTGTTTGTTTTGTTTCCCTGGCAGTCTCCCCACGCTGCGAGCTTTTGCTCTTTGAGGCTGCTTGGAAGACCCTCTCTCTGCGCCGTTAGCTGGCGAGCTGGGATACGCCTCACCGGCGGGTGTAGTTGGTTTGGCTCTTGGCCACTCACTGGGTCCCTTCGCCTCAGTGACGCAGCCTAGTGCGATGTGACCTCGGCTCATCTGTGTGGTCTTGGGGTCCGGGGTCCCCGCTGACCCAGCGCTTCCTCCAGGGGACCCGGCTGCTGTCCCTCGGGAAGGCTGTGCCACCCGAGCACCGTGACTCGGTGGCCGCTGGGGGTGAGGAGGGGGCTCACGGGTGCTGCCGGGGTGTCGCTAGGTCCCGGGAGCTCTGAGGGTCTCCAGACACAGTCAGGGTGTCCTGGCTGCAGGAAGCTGGGTGACGGAGGCGGGCGGCCTTCCCGCGTCCCCAGCAGAGATGCCCTCGAGATGGCATTTTCCTTGGAGGTCAGCGGCCCGGTCCTCAGCTGCTCACCTGTGTCCCTGCTGTCAGGGCGGCTGCAGGAGGAGGAGGAGGACGGGGAGGAGGGCGCACGGGTCCCAGCCCAGCTCGGGTGCGGACCGCTCCTTCCTGAGGCACAAGCCGCCCCTGCCCAGCGATCCCGTGTTGCGTGCCCGAGTGCTTGTTCCGTCTGCGCTGATTCCCTGCGGGGTGAGCTGCAGGTGAGTTTGGCTGAGATGCTGCCATCGTCTCTGGGGACGGGAGGAAGCATCGCTCGGCCTCCCGGACCCCACCCACCGCTCCCCCTCCAGGCTGCGGGCCAGGGAGCGAGCGGGGGACACGGGGTTCGCCTCTGCTCCTCAAGGCCGCGTCCGAGAAGTTACACGTGGTGCCCCCTCCCCCGCCGGGGCCCCACTTCCTGAGCTGATGCTGTCCCTTCGAGTCCTCTCAAAGCCAAGGCTGATGTGACATCGGGGAGCAGGCGACTGATTCTGGGAATGGATTCTAAGGAAGTGGAACAGGGAAGGAGGAGGCGGGCAGTCCTGCTGCATGCGCTTCCGGGAGTCAGAGCCGGGGTCGCTGGCCGCGGGCTGCTGGCCTGAGCCCCCGAGAGGGTTGGGGGGCTCGCCGCACGCCACCAGCTCTGCTCCCGGGATGGGACGTTGTGTCCTCTGTGGCTGTAGCTTTGTGTGGGAACAGGGTCTGGCCGAGCTCGGGGCCCGAGATGCCTGTGGCCTCTGCCCACGCCCGACTTGCAGCTGCAGCCCAGGCGGCGGGGAGGGGGACCGGGAGGCGGGGGCTGTCCGTCAGCACGGGAGCGGGTGATGAGAACATGGTGCGCACACAGCGTGGAGTACTACTGTGCAATGAAGAGGCTAAACTCGGGTCATTCGGAGGAAAATGGATGCTCCTTGAGGCCATCGTGTTAAGTGAAATAAATTGGACACACGAGCTTGGATATCACAGGGTTTCTCTTCTATGAGAAACTCAAAGTATAAATCCATTAAAGACAAAATAAAAGCCAGGTGACCGGCGACGGGAGACAGATCTCCTGCAGACGGGAGGGGAGCGGGAGACGCGGCGGGGGGGGGGAGAAGCTGTGAAGGTGTGTCACGTGCTCCCACGGGAGCGCGACCCTTGTGTGGCACAAACAGGTGCCAAAGCGACACGGCAGTGCTGATCCCGCGCGTGGGGCCGCGGTGGCGTCTTTGTCCGTGTAAGTGCCACACTCTTGCCTGAGCGTGCGTTTATCAGGATGTTACCCCGCCGTGATGCAGTGCTGGGCTGTATCATAAAAAGTAAAAAAAAAAAAAAAAGATGCAGATGCAGGCCAACCCTATAATCCTGCCACTCTGGGAGGCTGAGGCAGGAGGATCCCAAGTTTAAGTCCAGCCTGGGCCATTTAGCTTGGTACCCTGTCTCCGAAAACAAATAAAAGCAAACAAATGAGATCGGGACCTGGAGCTCAGGGTGAAGCCCTGGGTTTTTATTAAATAAATAAATAAAAAGTAGATGTCACTGCAAAGCAGAGGTCACTTCCTGATGTAAAACTTCTCTTTCCTTTGGGGTCCGGTCCCCGCCTTCTTCTCCAGTCTCTAGCTGTCCCCTGGGACACATCCCTCCGAGTCTCTCCATCTCCCGGGACCCTCTGCGTGTCCTATCCCCTCCCGCTCTGGCCTGGCTCCTCCCTCCAGCCCTGCAGTTTCCAGCTCGACTGGGCCTGGTCGGTGTCTCCCACCGCGGGCTCTGCGGGCCGTTGACGCCTGCTCCTGCTTGCTCAGTGCGCTTCCCGGGCAACTGCACTGGGAGCCCAGGCAGGAGGCGGGAGCAAGGCCCGTCCTGTTCCGTATGTCTGCAGGGCTTGGCACACACAGGCCCATCGGTCGGTGGGGAGAGTGCACCAGCTCCTGGCGTCCAGCGTGTGTCCTGGTTCCTGGGGTGGGGCGGCCACAGGGGCAGTGGCCAGCCTCCACGGCTCGGAGTGCGCTTTACTGCCAGAGCGCCTAGAAGGGCGTCTCTGCTTTGGTCACAGTTGTGCCACCTTCCCATGCTGGGCAACACAAGGATCGGGAGAAAGAGGGGCTCAGGGGACGGGTCAGTACCCGGGGGCCATGGCCCACAGTGGACACTGCCTCCTGGTGCTCTGGGGATCGGAGGCCCAGGAGCCGGGTGTCTGAGGCTGACTGTCCATCGGTGCAGCTGGCCCCCTCCCCTTCCCTGCCCTCTTCTCCCCTTCCCTTCCTTTCTCCTTTCTTTTTTGTGATACTGGGATTGAACCCAAGACCTCCACACTGAGCTACATCCCCAGCCCTTTGAAACATTTTTTATTCTGAGATGGGTTCTCACTGTGTGGTCCAGGCTGGGCTTGAACTTGTGATCCTCCTGCCTCAGCCTCCCAGAGTTCTGGGATGCCAAGCATGCACCACCCCTCCAGGCTTATTTCTTTACTTTCACCTAAAAATACCCATAAACCAAAGCTGTTTCCTTCCAGTGTCAAGCAAGGTCAGTGGACGTTAAAAACCGCATTACTTGTCCTCCTGAAAATTCTTACCTGGAGAGCATTCCCTCCCTCCACCTTGATTTTAAGAGAAATATGGAAAACTTGGAGAACACAGAAAAAGATAAAGAATAAAAATAAAAGAATATACTGGAAAGCTCCCTCGATTTTGGACATATATTTTCTCCCAATCTCTGTACTACAGATATTAAAGATGCACGCATGTAAACACACATGCGTGTAAACACACATAGGTTACAGTACCAAGGTGATTATCTTCAATGTGAAGATCACATCTTGTTTCTTTACCTGTGTGTGAGATTTCGAGCATGTTTTTATATCCTTAAACGTTCTTTTTTTTTTTTTTTTGCGGCACTGGGGATTGAACTCACAGCCTTGCGCTTGCCAGGGCAGGCGCTTAAGCCGCTGAGCCAAACTCCCCAGCCCTGGTTTTTTTGAGGCAGGGTCGCACTATGTAGCTCAGGCCGGCCTTGCGCTTGCGTTGTAGCCCAAGCCGGCCTCGAACTCACAACGCTCCTCCTACCTCAGCCTCCCGAGTGCTGGGATTAAAGGCGTCCTTAAACGTTCTTAAAGAATGGTTTTTGAAGGCTGTATAGTACTTTGTCGAAAGGACACGCGTTATTTCACCATCTCCTGATTTCAAGCAGTTAGGGTACTGCTAATTCTTCACTGCTGTAGGTCGACTGCGTGCCTTTTTCCTGTATCTCAGATTATTTCTTGCAAATTCTGAGGAGTACAATTCCTAGGTGGAGGATGCGAATGTTTGGCAGTGTTTTGATTTGTGCTGCCAGGTTACTTTTTAGAAAGCTGGTCTGTTGACATTCCCGCCAGCAGGTGGTTACTGTGACCTGAAGGAAGTCAGGGTGACAGTCTCCGAGTGCCTTCTCGACTTCGGCGGCCGCTGGCGGGGTTGGTTAGAGCTTCTCCACCGGCCTCGGGCTGGGGTCGGGCGGACTCCTGAGTTATCCGTAGCCGCCGTTGTCCTGCAGGTTTCCGCTGAGGGCCCTCGCAGACGCGGCGTCTCCCGTGCGCCTCTGCTCCTGGGATGCGATGCTGGGTTCCGGTCCCTGAGTTCTTGGCCGAGGACTGGGTCTCCCCCCCGGAGTCTGCACGGCCCTCCCGGCTCGGGTCCCCGGCACGTCGTGGAGAAGCTGTTTTGAAAACAAAGTGTCTGCCCCCAGCTGTCCCGAGACCCAGCCACTGGAGTCACCTCCAGCGTGGGACCCCTCCCTGAGACCCCAGACTTTGTGGGTCAGAGACAGCCGCTCCTCTGTGTCCCCATCCTGACACCTGACCTCGGAGCCCGGGCCACGGTGCTGTGGTCACTCTCCGATGGCACCGAGGCCGGGGAGTTTACTCCGTCACCTTAGTAACTGACGCGGTCAGAGGCCCAAGAGGGCTCAGCGCTCCTGGGCCCGGATTGCTGGCCCAGGACAGCACCTGTCTTCGCTGGTTTATTTCAGAGGAAACTGACGCGTGGGTGGGGCCCAGGGCCCTGGGCCCCCTCTTAACTGGGCTACTTTTCCGGGCTACACCTGGAATGTTCCCTCCCTGGCTGTTTGTGAAAGTGTATCGCATAGGTGCACAGTGGCTGATGTTGATTTTCAAGGTAGAATGGCTACCGCAAGTTCAAAGCCTGGCTTACCCGTCACGCAGAGCCAGAAACCTTCCGGACGGGACCCCGGCCACTCCGCCGTGCTCTCCCGCGCTGGCCAGCGGCGGCGGCTCCCCAGGGGCGCGCAGACAGGGTGCACCTCCGCTGCCGTGGCTCTCAAGGCCATGGCCGAGTGCTGGAGACGCCTTAGCGGACTGCAGCTCCTGTGCCCATGAGAAGGGCGGCCAGAGGGCTGGGCAGGGCGTTGAGTCCTGGCGGATCGGGCTCCTGGAGCCCTTTGTGAATGGCCTCCCACATTCCCAGCGGGACCCGGGTTAAGGCCGACAAGGGCCAGTTTGCAGGGGACCTGGATGCCGAGGCCGGGGGTCGTAAGCTGGCAAGAGATTCCTTCAGTACTTTGGGGGGCTGCTTGGGGGGGCGGTGGCGGCTGCATCCCCGTCCCCCAGCATCCGCTTTTTTGGGCAAACAGTTCCCACTTTGTCCCCACCCCGGGGAGAGCGGATCATCCAGGCTGGCCGACCCCCGGGGCCCAGGCCGGACTCTGAGCAGGTCTTGGGCGGCCCCTGGCTCTGAGGAGGCGTCCTGCGGGGCTGAGGCTCTCACAACGGGAAGAATCAAACCAAATCGAGTTGGCACCGCATCCAAGCGGCATGTGGCGCGGGCCCGAGCAGCCGGGTATTTTTATTTATGATAGCTGATGCACGATCGTCGCCATGGCGATGGGGCAGCTGGCAGTGGAGGAGGAAGGCGCTGGTCCCCGCGGGATCCGATGACCCAGTGAAGGAAAAAACCCTCTGCACACAAAGGGTTAATGTGACAGGGTGGCCCTGCCTGGTGGGGCCGTCGCCGCCCGCCGGCCGTGACAGGTGTAGGTGCGGGCTTCTGGTCCTGAGCGTTTGGTGTGGAGCGGGCGTACCCGTGAACGCCACTCTCGGCGCAGACGTGGTGACCACAGCAGCCACAGGCCCTGGCGGCCACCCTGGGGTGCCCTGTCTCCGGGCACTGGGTACGCTGTCGTCACGCTGCTGGGTGCGCCCTGGCTGACTCCACTGTGTGCCAGGCAGTCTGCGTCGTGGGGTAAAACGGGGTGTCCCTCGCCCCGACGTCCCTGTGCTGTCCCGTCGTCACTGTCTTGGTGAAGCCCCGGGCAGTGTCCACTCTCGGGAGCCCCGGGGGTGACGAGGTTTCTCTGCTCCGCAGCCCCTTGTCGCCTGCCCGGCCTCCTCCTCCCTCCCGGAAAGCGCCCGGCTCTTGATTTCCGTGTTTTCCGGTCCTGCGCCTGTCTGTGTCCCCGTCCCCGAATCACACGTCGTCCTCTCCCGCCACCTCGTGAGCCACGCGGAGGACAGAGTGTCCCCTCGGGGCCTCGCTGCGCCCGTGGCCGTGACCATCCGGGGCTTCAGCTGTGTCCAGCCCATGTGTCCGTGTCACAGCCAGGCCGCGGGGGGCATTTCGTTCCCGTCCCCTCACACGCACGCGTGCCGATTCTCCGGGTCTGGGGCCCCTGTGTCTTTAGCTCTCGAGACGGTGCTGGCCTGCGATCTACTGCGGTTGGTGACTTTGGCCCCACACTGCACAGGGGCAGGGGTCACTCTGCCCCTTGCCCACACCGTGGCCACCCAAGGGGTGCGGGCTGGGATTTTCTGAGCGCTTAGCTCCCCGGCGCAGTCTGGGCCCATCGCTAGCTGCTCGGTGGTGGGGTTTGGTTGGGAGACGCTGTCCTGAGGTCCCCTGACATTCACAGTCACAGTTTCATCTACACACCCCCCCCCACCGCCCCTAGTGCTAAGGCTCCAAGCTGGGGCCTTGGGCAGGCTAGGCAGGTGCTGTACCATTGAGCCACACCCCAGCCCCCCTTTGATAGATAGATTGATTTTTGATTTTTTTGAGATAGGATCTTACTATGTAGTCCAAGCTGGCCTTGACCTTGCCAAGATCCTTCTGCCTCAGCCTCCTAAGGACTGGGGTCACAGGCGTGTGCCACCATGCCTGGCTCCATCTCTGTTTTAATTAGTTGAGACCTTGGGTGGGAAAGACGGGTGTCCCTTAAACCTTTCCTGAAGACATCCCCCCACCCCAACAAATAACAGGACTGGATGTTGGAACATGTGTAACGCGGACGCATAAATGGCCCTGAGCTCTAGTGTTCCTGCTCCACACCCTGCCAGCCTGAGCAGCCGCGTGACCTCTCCTTCCACGGGGTCTCCCGTCACCTGGCACGCTGTGAACTCCAGACTTGGGGCTCTTAGGGTTTGTGGGTTTCTTCTTATTTAATCATGTTCGAGACCTTTGTGGGTGTCAATCTTGCTTCTTTAAATTGCGATCTTCTTAAGCTTTCCATGTCGTTCTATCTCCCTCAGGGATCAGTGCCGCATTTTGCCTAAGTTCATTCTTCTGGGAAGTGTGTGGGAGAACTCTGACTGACGACGACACTGCACCAGGGAAGTCAAAGATGGAGAAACCGAGTCCTTACTTTGCTTTCCACAGGGAAAGGAAGGAGATGAATGAGAGTGACATGATGCGACTTTGACAGGAGGAGGGATATCTGGGTTACTAAGGAGGTTTTCTTTGCCTGAAGATGTTGGGTAAAGTTTCCCAGATGAAAGGTCACTCTGAAGTGGGTTTTGAAGGATGAGTAGGAGTTGAACAGACATGAAGCATATTCTGCCTTCCTAGCTTTGGGGATTACTGTGCTTCTGTCATTACAAGCTTGGAACCTTATCTGTAAAACAATTCTGAAGGTAAATATCAGTGAAAATTGACCGGTATCCTTTCAGTACCTATCGGGCTTGACTGGCAGTTACGGCCTGGGACATGAGTTGAGAAATCCGTGTTGCCTGGGGCTCTTCTGAGATTGTTCTCTTACAGTAGCAGCTGCATCTGTTGGCTGTTTGTACAAAGGATAAAGAAAAACAGAACAAGCCCCTCCTGCAGGCTGCGTCTGCCCTGCCGCCCCGGCGCCTCTCCGGACCTCCAGGGGGTTGGGCTGCCTGTCAGTCCGGCAGAGCAGAGCTGGCCCCGGAAGCCGCATGCGCTCCTAGGGAGGCTTTTGGCAGTGACTGGATTATGGCAGCTTGGGGCTGCCTTGCTTATAGGACAGGTGGGGGGGCATGGCCTGGAAGGGGCGCTCACGGGGGGCGTGACCTGGAGGGGCGGTCCATGGGGGCGTGGCCTGAAGGGGGCGGTCCATAGGGGGGTGTGGCCTGGAAGGGTTCATCTCCGCCTCACGCTCCTCCCCTCGCTCTCTGCTTCCGGTGCGGCATGCCCTGAGCAGCTCTCCTCCGCCAGGCCCTTGTGCCGTGCCGCCCAGCCTTGGTGCCGGGGACAGTGGAGCCACAGGGAACCGCTCCTCCTCTTAAGTTGCAGGTGTTGGGCATTTTGCCCCAGTAGCGAGGAAAGTGACTCGGGCAGGATCTTTGCAGGTGTGAGCTAAAATGAGGTCACTCAGGAGCCCCAGTAGAACAGGAGCAGTGACCTTCTATGCAGAGGGGACAGAGGCACACGCAGAAGAGGCGTCGGAAGGGGAGGCGGAGGTTGGAGTCACGCATCCACCAGCCAAGGAGGCTGAGGACGTCAGCGCCACCAGTGCCGCCTGGAGGGACCAGATGCGCACGGGACAGGTCCTCCTGTGGTCTCGGGGGCAAGGTGGCCCTGCCAGCACCGTGGATGCGGACTTCTGACCCCCAGAACCGCGATGGAATACATTTCTGTGGTTTTTTGTTCTAGTTTTTTTTTCTGGGTACTGGGAATTGAACTCATGACTTCTCTCTTGCCAGGCAGGCGCTGTGCCACTGAGCTGTATCCCCAGCCCCACTTCTGTAGTTTTCAGCCACCCATCTGCGGTACTTTGTTATGGCCACTTTAGGAAAGAACCAGGCACTCGGGAGGCTGAGGCAGGAGGATCGTGAGTTCAAGACCAGCCTGGGCTAAACGTGAGTTCAAGGCCAGCCTGAACTGCATAGTGAGACCCTGTCTCAAAAAATAGGGCCGGGGGTTTAGCTCAGTGGCTTAAGCACCTGCCTGGTAGGCGTGAGGTTGTGAGTTTGACCCCTGGTACCAAAAAAAAAAAAAAAAAAAAAAAAAGACAAGAATTAGACAAATAGGAGTTGGGTGTGGTGCCCAGCACTGGGGAGGCTGAGGCAGGAGGATCACTGAGTTTGAGGCCAGACTGTGTAACATAGCAAGACCCTGTCTCAAAAGAAAGCAAAACAAAAAAACAACTCTGCCCCCAAATCAGACTAATAAATGGCACTTAAGGCCAGAGTTCTTATATAAAAGTCAGGATTTCTGAGACCTTTAGGAATGGAAGATCTGTTCACACAGGGCGGCCAGCGGGAGCAGTCTAGAGCGTCCTCGCTCCTTTCTCCCTCTCTTTCCCGCTCCCCCCTTCCTCAGTTTACCCATCTCCAGGACCCTCGGCTGCCTCCACCAGCTGTGTTCCCGGCAGGCCCCTCCAGAAGCGTGGTGAATTTGGGAAGGAAGGCTGGGCAAGGGCGCGTCTCCGGCTTGCTGCCTTCTCAAGGAGAAATTCACCAAATCCAGCCCTTGGGTCAAATCCAGCCCATGGTGTGTCTGGATAATAAAGTTTTATTGAAAACCGGCTGAGTCTTTTTCTTCACAGATTGCCCATGGTCACCGTCTCAGGCCAGGGCCAGGGCCGTCCCTCCGCAGAGGTCCTCTGACCCGGTCCTCCAGCCTCTTACAAGAGGAGCTTGCTGACGCCCCGTTCCAGAGCCAGGCGCCCAGAGCTGTATGCGAACACTCTGGCTTTAAATGAGGACAGCGAAGCTGGCTTTTCATTTAGAAAAACCTAAGTTGATCCAGAACATCTTCCGCATCAGCGCACGCAAAGCTCCGTCACCGAAACAAAATCCAGAGTAATATGATCTCTTTAATCAATGCCTAATGAATGCATATTTAGGCAGGCGTGTTTTAAATTTATATAAACGAATCAAGACTAGGGCAGGGCTGAGCCGCTTTTTGGAGGCGGGGGCGCGCGGGGGTGACCGTGTGCGGAAGGTGGTAGGCAGTGCCACCTCTCCGGCTAGTGTCCACATCCGGTGCTGGGGGGCTGGATGCCACACTCCGGCTCTCGCCGGGCACAGCGGCTCCTGCCGGGGAGCAGGCGGGTCCCAGCGGGGCAAGCATTTGGGGTTCGGTGGGGGCAGACCTTGCTGCTCTGGGTGGTAATTCTGGAAGAACCTCTCAGAAGTCCGTCTCTGATGACCTCAGAAGCGACACCTCTGTCCAGGCTGAGGATGGCCGGGAGGGGACAGCGGCGTCCACCACTGTCCCGGTGCTGGGCTGGCTGTGTGTCTGTCCCGCTTTACCGGAAAGAGTGCCGGGCCAGCTAGAGAAGAAGCCATCGGTGTGGGGTGTCTGGGCACCGGCCACGCCTTTGTCATCCTGGATGGGGAGCGGGTGTCTTGGTTAGTTTTCTCTCATTGCTGAGACAAAATACCTAACACCAAAAACAAAGGCGGGTAAGGTTTATTTAGCTCACGGTTTGTGGAGGCTTCAGTCCATAGTCAGCTGTCTTCAAGGCAGGATGGTGTGGCACAGGGGCAACACTTCAAGGCTGCAACCAGCAAAAGAGGGGACGCAAACCTCTTTTCCTTCTTTATAGCCTATGCAGGTGTAGCACTCACAAAATCTCTGTGCCCTCCTTTGCACAGGATGAGGATATTCACAAAGTAAGAACCTTGGCTCCCTGCTGAGTCTCTTAGTTAAACTTCTCAATTTCTCAAGTTGACACAGTGTATCCACCATTGCAACAGAGGCCGGGCAGCTGGTCACACGCGCATCGGTGCTCAGGCGTCCTCGTCTGTGGCTGCGCCTCTGTTCATGCAAGACCCCGCCTCGCCCAAGAGCCCGCACCTGCCAGGGGGGCGTACGGGGCGTGGATGCTGCACGGAAGAGGTGACGCGTTGAGGTGACGCGTTGGTGCAGCGGGGACCTTGTCCTCAGACGCTGCTGCCGGGGTGGCCAAGCTGGCATCTGGGAGCCTGGTGCTTCAGCTGCCCCCTGAGCTCTAAGCCTGTCCCACCAGTCACAGGCTGTTCGTGGGCCGAACCAAGTGCCTGCCTTCTGGCAATGCCAGGCAGGGGCTCTGCGGGCATCACCCCCGAAGCGCCCTGGGTCCCGAGTCCCCACTGGGCGTGTGTTGCTGGGGGAGAATTTGCCGTGTGTGGCCCCGGGCGCGGGGGAGAAGCAAGCCCGCAGCTGTGCCCCTCTCGTGCTGGCCCTGTCCTGCGGCTTTTGCTGTAGTTACCTTGGCCACAAGCACAGCCGTCTACTGAGAGCCCCGTGTCCTTCCAGAGTCGCCCAGCGCAGGGGTGGACTTGGGAAACCCCAAACAAGGATGGTTCACGGGACACTGAGCTCTAGCGTTGAAGAAATTCCCAGTGCGTGGCTGCATGCAGAGCTGACGCTGTGTGCGGCTGTGATCGGAGCAGCAGGGAGAACTGGAGGGCTCGTGACACCGCTTAGGTGGGTGCACTGATTTGGTCCTCGCAAGCACCCTTAGAGGCAGGTGGTGCGACTCCCCGTTTACAGATGGGAAATCTGGGGCACAGAGAGATCGGGTGACCTGTCCTTCCTCCACGCCGCTCCTGTGTGGCGGAGCTGAGAAGGAATGGCCCCTGGGACTCGCCTTGGAGCCAGGACCGTCCCGGGATGGGTGACTGAGCCTTGGCCTACAGGGGCTAAGTGTGGCCTTTCCCCCTCCCCTTCCCCTCCCCTGCCCTCTTCCTTCCCCGCCTTCCCCTCCCCTCCCTTCCCTTCCTTTCCCTTTTTTTGTTGTTTCTCTTCATCCTCACTGGAGGGTGCGCTGGTGGGAATTAACCAGATCATGAACTATCTTGGAATGTCCCGGTCAAAGCCAGGTGTGCTAGCGCATATCTGTAATCCCAGCTACTAGGGAGACTGAGGCAGGAGAATGTAAGTTTGAGTCCTGTCTGGGCAACTCAGCAACTGTGTGTTAACCTTAAAAGGGCTGGAGGTGTAACTCTGTGCAAAGGCCCTGGGTTCAGTCCCCAGCATCAAATCTGTGTGTTCACCCCAGGCTGCTCCATGTCACCCCACCCGCGGGCGGGCAGGCTGGGGCAGCCCCCACCTCGCTGGCCAGCAGTCACGTGACCCCGCGGCCTGCAGGGAAGCCAGGAAGCGCCTCCCGGGAGTCCCAGGCCGGGAGTACTTAGAGAGCAGCACTGTGAACCGCTGCTGGGAGGATTCGGATTGGGAGGAGAGGGCGAGCCTCCCTGTGCCAGCCCGGGCAGGGGCTCGCGGAGGGAGAGGTCGGGAGCAGAGAGCGGAGGGGGCTGATGAGCCACAAAGGAAGAAGCGGGGAAGCGAACAAAAGGGAGCAGAGAGCCCCGGCTGGAGAGCCGCGTCCTCTCAGCGGCAGAAAGTGATTTCCATGACAACAGTCCAATCAGAGCAGACGTCCTCCAGCGGGGGCCTGGGGGCGGTGAGGGGGAGAAAGCGCTGCCCGAGGAGGGGTGTGGGCTCTGCCCTGGGCGAGCTGGCGCGAGCGGCCCCGTGGGCTGCAGGGCAGGTGCTGCGATGCTCCCCAGAGGACTGGGGCTGGGACCCGGGGCAGAAGGGGAGCGAGGACCGCGTCCAGGCTGCTGCTGCCCTTCGCGCCATGCGTGTACGTGTGCACCGCGGCCTTCCGAGCCCTGATTTTCCTGACCGTGAAATCCTGCGTGTGTGACATTAGCAGGGCCCGGGTGAACGTCGCACACAGGGTGTAATCGGGGTGCACGACGCGCCCCTCTCTGGTCAGGGACCATGCCTGTGTCCCCCTGCGCCCGGGCACCTCCCCGGGTGGGGAGCGTGCTGCTTCGGGAAAGCCCGAGATCCTGAGAGGTCCCCGTGCGCCGGCCGGGGCTGTGTGCCCTCAGGGCGGCCCCTGGACCTCTGGGAGCCCCACCCCCTCTTCTGACAACCAGGGACAGTCGTAGGGGCACCGTGAGGTGCACGAGTCTGGTGCCTTCTCGGCCTTGCGCACACAGTAGGTGCTTGCTTGATACCCGGTAGTGGCTGGTGTTACCTCCTCCCTTCCTCTGCTTCCTTCTTTGCTTCCTTGCCCTGGTTCTAGGATGGCACTTCGGGTGCAGTCGCCCACCTTCCTTTCTTTTGGTGAACTCAATGTGTAGCCCAAGCTGGCCTTGGACTTGCTGAGATCCTTCTGCCTCAGCCTCCTGAGTGCTGGGATTACAGGTGTGCCCTGCCGTATCTGGGTTTCCCTCTTTCTTTAAGCTGGTCCTACAAACATTTATCGGTGGGGAGTCCAGTGATTTCACCCTGGGAGCCACAGAGGGCATGGGAGAGAGAGAATATTTTCTTTACTTGTGGAAAAACCCCAAGTCCAGGGGCCCAGCATGGCAGGCCCCCGCTTTGGACAGCGGCTGTGGGCTGGAAGGAGCGTGAGCGATTTCAGTCTGATCAGTGTTAACAGAAGCCCTCTCTCAGGTGCCCATGAGCGACCTGTGACAAAGCGTTTTGTGAAATGCAGCTCCCCCAGTGGTTCCTCTCTGTGACACCGGGCTCGGATGTAGTCGGGGTTCTTAAAGCAGGTGCTGTGTCAGTGGTCAAAGTGGTATTTATTTCAACCTGATGAATACGTATTGTGTTCTGGGAAGATATTTCCAAGCATGGAAATTAAGTGGGGAACCGCGGGGTCGATTCCTGCCCCCTCCACCCCGTGCCCTCACTTGTCGGGCAGGGGTCAGGTTCCCGGCTGACCTTGGTCCCAGACAGGAGCGAGGAGACGCAGGAGGACGCCAGGAATGAACAGGGCGACGCAGGCGGTGCATCGCTGGGGGCACCCACGCCGGCTGGGGAGCACCGCGATGGGAGGGTGGCTGGGGAGGGGTGCGGGTCCCCCGTGCCCTCCTGCAGGGTGCTGCCTGGACTCCCCGGCCTTCAGGACAGACCTTGGCATCAGGCCTCTTTCACAGAGAGGGAAACTGAGGCACAAGGAGGGGTGTGGGGGTAGCAGGTGGAGCCGTAGCTGCAGGCAGAGGGGGCACCGGGCCTCAGGACCCTCCGTGGCGTCGTCTCTGTGAGTCCAGGTCGGCAGTCCTTAACGATTCCACGCCTCGTGCAGGGTCGGCACAGGTGCGGAATGTGCTGATTCCTTTCTCCCCTCCCCCACCTCCCCTCCCCCACCTCTCCATCTCCTTCCCGTTTGAGAAGTAGCTCTCTCCCTACTCCATGTTGGTCTTTTTCTTTTGTCTTTTTGAGACAGGGTCTCACTATGCAGTTCAGGCTGGCTTTGAGCTCACTCTGTAGCCCAGGCTGGTCTTGAACTCATACGATCCTCCTGCCTCAGCCTCCCGAGTACTGGAATTACAGACATGTGCCACCACCCCTGGCTTCACATCTGTCTTTTGGTTTCTCATAGAAGAGAATCCATGCAATATTGAAGCTCAGGTGTCCGATTTATTTCACTTAACGTGACGGTCTCAAGGGGCATCCACTGCCCCGCAGATGACTTGTTTATCCTTTTTTATGGCAGAGTAGTACTCCACGGTGTGGAAATACCACATTGTCTTTATCCATTCGTCTGTTGATGCGCATGTAGGCCTCTTTCAAGATGGAGCCAGTGTAGGCGGTGCTGCCATAAACGCGGTGTGCGTGAATCGCTGGAACAGGGTGGCTTCAGCTTTTTGAGAAGATACCTTGGAGGGAAGGAGCTGGGTTTTCTGCTGTTACTACACCTCAGCTTTGGAACTGAGAATTTCCCACAGGGGTTCGCATAACACTGGCTCTGCACTGCCTTTGTTGTGGGGCTGGGCGTGGAACCAGGGCCGCCTGGTGCTAGGCAAGCGCACCCCACCGAGCCGCACCCCAGCCCTGCCCCCGCTCTCCAATGTCGTGGCCATGGCTAGGCGCGTGCCTGCCCCAGAATGCACTGCGCCGGCACCTGACTGATGGACGCGCGGGCGGTTCTGATTTTGTGTTTTTGCTGTTGTAAGCAGTGTTGCCGTGTCCTTGTGTGCGTTCTCTGCGGGGTTTTGCCAGGTGATCTGCCCACTGCGGGATCTTTAGGGACATGGACGAGGTCCCTGTGACGGGGAAGGCCGCGCGCTCACAGGGCCTGGGGACTTGGGGCGGGGGCGTCTTTGGGGAGGGGTCCTCTGATTCTGTCAAAACCCCCATAAGATCATTTAAATCATTTCATCCTTTTGCACCTCTGTAACTATTTTTAAACACACCACTCTCCGAGCTTTTAAAACACGTGCAGATCAGCGCTCCGAAGGAAACCAAAAAGCGCCTTCATCTCCCTGCCCGGTGACCTCCGGGGACGGTTCCTCCCATTTTGACATTTCAACAGAAAACGCAGTCTTACTCGTAGAAGGATAAAGAAGCAAAAAGACGGAGAGACACAGAGCGGGGAGTTAAAGCCTCCTATCCCCCCGCCCCCCGTCCTCTCTCCCGGAAGGTAACCGCTTTACGGTTTTAGATTCTTTCCAGAAAAAGCCAACGCAGGAGCCAGAATAAAGGTGCCTATTTATACCCTTCCTTCCCCGAATAGACGCCGCTGCTTCCCCAGTGTCGGCCCCTTCCCGGTCTTCCTGCGCTGCACGTGCAGACCCCAGCCTTTTCACGGGGCCCCAGCGTTTGACAGCAGGGGTGCCGTGTGACTTATGTGGTTATTTGTGGCCCCTATCTTTGGTTACTTTGGGTTTTTCCAACCTTTCTTTGCCCTGGGCATGCTGCGGCAGAGTCCTTGGACATCATGGCCAATTCATGACAATCCGATATTGCCAAATGGGCCCTGGTAGCAGAGTCACCCCGGTTGCTGTGTTTTGGGGGGCATTTCTCCCAGGGAGTGGGGGAATGTGAGCTTGCTGGATGGACCTTCTGCAAGCAGCTGAGGGCAGGGCTGGGCCACCCTGGCCAGGCTCAGGGCAGCGATGGGCTCTGCAGGTGGGTCCTGAGCTGGGGCTGGCGGGCGGGTTTCTTAAGCCTGGTTGCAGGGAGTTAAACTACTGCTGGTGCTGCCCGTCCCTAAGAGAGTTTGTTGGAGCTTTGTCAGCCGGAGCGGTGACGTTCCTTGGGAGTGTCCTGGACGCCCTTCTGTCTCACCTAAATCCCTCACTCTCTGCCCAATGGCCTGATGTAAATGTTTAGATATCATATGAATCACTTTCCTGTTACTGGTTAAGGAGGAGGGGTTTATTTGGCTCATGGTTCGGTGAGTTTAGTCCATGTTTGAGGCTCCAAGGCAGAAGCAGCATGGCGGAAAGGCACAGTAGAAGACAGCTAACCAGGAGCCAGGGAGAAGTAGAAGGAGGAGCCAGAGACAAGAATCCACGCTTCCACGTCATGCCCCGGGACCTCCTCCCACCAGGCCCTGGCTTGTGGTCACACACGAGCCCTGAACTTGTCTGTGGGTGACTCCCCGATGGGTACAACACCCGTGATGCCACCTCCTTCGGCACGTGGAGACATCGGGGCCACCCGGGATCTGAACCATAACGAGCGTTACGTGTTTGTGATGAACCACGGCAGACCCCACAGTCTACCCTGGGAGAGGGGTTTCCCCTCCTCCTAGAGACAGCGTGAGTCTGCTCACAGCCGTGGCCTGAGGGGCTCCCTGGTGCTCACAGAAACCTTCCTGCCATGCCCATTACCCGCATGTTACAGGGGGTAAACTGAGGCTAGGGAGGGCACATGTCTTGCCCTCAAGTCACATAACTCAAGCTGAGACTGGATTTGGCTGTGTATCAGGAGAGCCCTTCTACTTTACAGTGACTCCAGGCGGATAAGGGCACCAGCCTTTGAGTCCCAGCAGGGAGAGACCAAGTAACTCAACTGTTATGGTGGACACATTGTATCAATTTGAGCAGTTTAGAAGTGTAACTAAGGGACTCACCAGGGAGCCAGGGTCCCTACTTTGTAAATATCCTGCCTTGGAGCCAACTAATTATGGACTAAAACCTCCACAGACTGGGAGCTAAATAAAGCATTCCTTCATTTTGGGTGTTGGGTATTTTGTTCCAGCAATGAGAGAAAAGTAACCAAGACATCAAAGGAGGACACACAGCTCGGCAGGTGCCGGGTCTCGATCCAAACCTGTGCCCCCGGCTCCAGCCTCAGCCGGTGTCCCCAGTGCCCTGGTGCATCTGTCCCCGTCGGTGATTTCTCCCGCCCCACCCCCAGGCATAATCAGTCGTGCTTTCTGCCCCTCTCAATCACAGCCACCACAAAGCCCAGACAGGCAGTCATGCATTTCCAGCCGGTGGCCGTTTCTCCATTAGGGTCCATAAACGTGGTGTACCTTAAAATCTGAACAAAACCGGAAGCGGCCCGGGAATCCCAAGCGGCCACTGTGGAGCAGCAGGTGGCCCTGGAGCCTCAGGCTCCACTTTCTGTGTGTGTTGATTGATGAAGCCGCACCGACCTTGCCTGCCGGTGTGAAGTGCCGCAGGCCTGTGGCGAGGTGCTGGGGAGGTCGTCGTGAGCCCCGAGCCCCCAGCCCTCAGCTGAGATGAACTGCGGCAGCGGCAGCGGCGCTCTCAGAGCCCGCCTTCCTCTCGCTCTGCCCAGGAGTGAGTGCGGCAGAGCTCAGCCTGGTTCCTTTTAGCCGCCATCCGTGTTGGGGTCGTTACAGCATCGGGCGTCCTGTGTGGTTAAAGGCTTTTCGGAGGAGGCATCTTGCTAAGCACATGCGCCTGCAGGGCGTCTGCCTTGCCGTGGTCAGGGCTCTTCTGTGCTGGTGTACGTTACTGTTGGTGTACATTACTGTTCTCTGCTGTGTGGTATTCCACAAGGACCGTTCAGGGTATGCAGTGCACAGGGTTCAAGGTGGCCCAGTCCTCCCCGTCCCAGCCTGAGACACAAGTACCAGCAGCCCAGGAACGGGTCTCATCAGAGGGCACCCAGGCAGCTCTGTCTCAGCCTCCAGCCCTGAGCACTGCGGACTGAACCGTCTGTGCTTCGCGCGAGTGGCCTTGACTGGCCGAGGCCAGGGGCACCTGAGCAGGCGCCCTGCAGCCCCCACTCTCTGTGCGTTCGGGGAAGTGACACCAGGGATGTTCTTGCCACTGGGCTTTGAGGGTGGAGGGGCCCTGTGACCAGGAGCGCGCGGGCGGGGCTGACGGCCAGCTGGGGGGCGGGGCCTTCTCCCGAGACCGCAGGGAGCTCCAGACCTGAGCTCGGCCGGGAGGGCACGTTTGCTTTGTCCACGAGAAGACCCGGATGTGACCTGCTGGGCTCCTGAGCCGGGGACTCTGAGACACACTGGCGTCTTCCAGGAAATCGGTGGCACAGCACACGTAACGTAAAATAGCCAGTTTTCACCATTTTTATTTATTTACTTATTTTTATTTTTTGAGACGGGGTCTCGCCACATAGTGCAGGCGGCCTGGAACTCGCTGAGCTCCTCCTGCCTCGGCCCCCCGCGTGCCGGGATTCCGGGTGCTCGGCACCGTTTAGACTGTTTATTTTTAGACGCCCAGCGGTGTTAACTGCACGCTCTCTGTGGCGCAGCCCTCGTCACCACGCCGCCGAGGTCTCTGGTCCTCCCGGGCTGAGCCTCTGCGCCCCTCGCGGTTTGCGTGGGCTGAAGTCGCTCCGTCGGCCACGATTCACAAACAGCGTCGGAAAATGACGCCTCGCTGGTGGTGACGCACGTTAGGTCAGGGGTGCCCCGGAGCCGCCCCGCCGGCGGCCTGTGCTTGGTTTCGCCCAGGGAGTTTCTGGGGTGCATGGATCAGCGGCGGAGTGGAGAGGAGCTAAGGTAGCTCTCCAGGTTTGGCTCTTTCTCTGCGGAGGCCTCGCACGGGTAGCAGCTTCCGGAAGGGGGGAAACGGAGGCTTTTCGAGTCGTCTCCGCCCCTCGCCGCCCCTCCCCCACCTCCTGTGTAAGGTGTTGCTTAGGAACATTGTTATTTCCCATTTTATTTTAAAAATTGCAATGACAGCACAGGAGGGAGGTGTTAGCTTGAAAGCTTTTGTGAGCCAGAACAAATGTGAAGTTTTTCCATTTCTCTCCTTTAGAGCTGGTGGCCTCCATTCGGGGGAGATCTTTTTTTTTTTTTTTTTTTTAATTTGGACCACACTGGTTGATGTCCACTGTGACCGCCAGGTCTAAAGGTGACTCTGTTGAGGCTCTTGGTGTAGAAACTGTGGTGTTGAGCAAGTGACAGAAGCTCAACTCAAAAGAGCCTTGAGCAAAGAAGGGCATTGGTTGTAAAAGTGTAATATCTGAAAGGGATGGCTTCAGGCACGGCTGGATCAAGGGGCACAAATGAAGCCATCAGGACTTGGTCTTTCTCTGCCTCTTGCCTGTGTCGACCTCTTCCTCAGGCAGCCCAAGCTGATGGCATTCTTATCTCTAGGGAGGCGAAGAGGGCGTCTTGTTTCTAGTCATTGCAGCAGAGGTGACAGCGTAGAGTCTCACTGGGTCTTTCTTTCTTTCTTTCTTTCTTTC
>RJWM01034606.1:0-19575 GCA_004363535.1 Dasyprocta punctata | reverse complement strand
TTCAGAAGATGTGGTCCATGGTCAGCTGGCTCCATGGCAGACATCAAATTGGAAGGGAACAGCAGAGCAAAGCTACTTGGTTCATGACAACCAAGAACTAAAGCAGTGGAGCAATGGCAGAGGAAAGGGGTGAGGGACCAGATATAGTATCCAAGGTCATGCCTTCATTACACCATGACACACTTCCAGAGTGTGCTTCACTGCTTCCCTAGCGAACTCTTAAACCAGTTGAGTTGACAATATTTTGACTTTCTCTCTATTATAAACGACCTTGGAGATACCAATGGGCAGAGTACTGTACTAGAAAGGTGGCTACCAAGGATTTTTCACACTTCTCTCTTTTTTTGTAAAATATTTTATTTTCCTGATACTGAAATTTTGAATGAGATAGTAAATAGATTAATATTAATCTATTAATTATTGCAATATACCACTTTTTTCCTAAGTACCTTTATACCCCTTTTGCAAACCATCATGTGAGGCCTTTAACTGATATAAAAAGACATTTGGAGAACAATTTAGCATTGGTCTTTAATCTACACACTGGATAAATCACCAGATGTGCTGAGTAAAAGATAGTATAATACATCTAGAAAGGACAGAGTTATCACAAACCTGGAGCTGTTATCAGGTTTTAGAAGCAGTGATGTGTGACTGTTACACTTAGAATTCTGCTGCCACCTTCCAAAGACATCCACAAGATTTTTATTGAGTAGTTCAGAGAGATATAGAAGTTGAAATACGAGTTTCTTTAAGACCTTTCATAATCTAGGATGCTAACAGAATCAAAATTTTATCAAGAACCATTTGACTTAGTCCATGTTTAAAAAAAAAAAAAAGACCTTTCTTTTTTTGTTTTCGTTTGATTTTTAGAGTGAGAAACATTCAGCTAGGAACCAGTCAACCAAAGCAGCATTTTTAGAAAGGTAAGTGTGAGTACTATTTAAATGCTTAGAAACTGATGTCCACTTTTTTCTTCTTTCTCTTCATTCTGACTTCTCAAAATAGAATGAATGTGTCAAGGGCAAGCAGGAAGAAGTCTGAGTTACAAGGGGACTGGGCCGTAGAGCTCCTTTGCAGAAGGCAGGATCAACACAGAGTTAGCAGCATTGGAGGTGAGTTCGGGATTCCTGAGTTTGAGGTAATAGATCATACATTATAGTGACATAACCTAATTTAATTATTTATTTATTTATTTTTGGCGGCAACTGGGGATCAAACTCACAGCTTCACACCTGCCAGACAGGCGCTTAAGCCACTGAGCCAAACTCCCAGCCCTAGATTTTTGAGGCAGGGTCACACTATGTAGCTCAGGCCGGCCTTGTGCTCGTGTTGTAGCCCAAGCCGGCCTCAAACTCACAACACTCCACCTACCTCAGCCTCCCAAGTGCTGGGATTAAAGGTGTGTGCCACCATGCCCGGCTTGACATAACCTGATTTAAAAGATTTCATTTTTATTTCTGATCAGAGGATTTTCTGTTACAGATCCAGAGTAACCATTAACTGTAACTCGGAGTTCTCTATTTTCAGCATCATAGAGACTGTTACCAATACTTCAGCCTCCCCTTTTAATAGACTGCTTTCATAATGTAAATAACAGATGTTAGAAATGCATTTTCATTAGTGAAAGTAAATACTTGAATTAGCATAACAATTTTTTAAGTAAAAGGACTCCTATTGTTGAACTCACTCTGTGTTATAATGCATCTACATTAATGTATTTTATAAAAACATTACTGAGGAATAAATTGGAAATAAGAAAAACAGAATGGTACCTCACCTCACATAGTTTAAAAGCAGTAAAAACAAAATGTGTAGAAAAGGAATCCTTTTCATTTGGGTGTATACTTGATATCATACATACAAAATGATAGAACTTAAAGTAGCAAACTATTAGGGAAAGAGTGTAGCAAAAATACAACTTCTGCTCAACATCTGACAAAAAATTAGCATGTGTGTGTGTGTGTGTGTGTGTGTGTGTGTGTGGAAAGAGAGAGAGAAACAGAGAGAAAGAAGAGAGAGAGAATAATGGAGTTTCATAATAATACAATAATAATTGTGTTCAGGCTCCAAAAGAAACCTACTTTGTAAACCTGATAGTCCTTGTTTAAAGCTAACATGTCCAAGTCTTAAAAGTGATTCAGACACTAAAACCAGATGCTGTCATTTTCCTTAAACTCACATGGGAGCTGAAAAAATCTTTTAGTTTGAAAAAATGGTTATTTTGCTTTGCTAAAGTATTTTTTCTTATGTAACTTAATTTTAAAAGAAATAGACAATGAATAGATCTGATGATTTGTGCTTAGATGGGGCAAAAACTGACTTAAATTTAGTAGAGCAATAGATTCAGCAAATAAAGCTTCCCAAAGAGTCTCCTTTTCTTATAAATGTTTTACATTCATGATAGACTTGCCATATTCTGACTGTGAAAAAAATGTATCCATTTACCTCTTCTATTTGCTTATCTATGTGATGAAGATATAAATAATATCTTTTCACTGTGCTTTATGAAAATCAATTAATTCCTAGGTGTAAAGTGTTTAGAGTAGTTTGCCTAAAATAAAGTATGTACTAACAAGCACTTGAAAAAACTGTTATTGTTAGCAACGTAAGCATCATTTATGAAGTTATTGGGACTCCTCAGATAGTTCACTTTGCTATTTACCGGGAATGCTTCAATGGTCAGTTGTTTATGATTTTGTTCAATTTTCCATCCTGGTCTCAAAACTATAGATCTATGTTCTACAGGCTTGATTGTCATGAAAGTAGTGTGTATTTTAGCAATAGTATAGTTCCCGACAATGTATGAAAGATCTGAAATAATTTGCCTGCTTTTACTAAATTTAGACAAGGAATTAAGTATTGATGAAGCAGTAATTCAACATTCATAATGTTTCATAATATGCAAAATATTTTCTATTCAAAATCCTAAAATACTGAAGGTAAAGGGAAAAACCACAGTGATTTATAAATTAAACTCTTTTAAAACAGGTGTGACTATCTGAAGTATTTGTATAAACTGCGTTTTACTAAAAAGACAATTTATAAAAGTGACTGCTGTTATCAGGTAGTCAACGTTCCTTCAACTTCACTGAATAAACAGACTTCTCAACGTACTTCAGATTCAACCTCTGCACTTTAAGGTCTACAGAATACAAGTTTTAAAATTTTTAGGCATCAACATCATCATTGTGAGTATTATTATTATGGATCATGTTTTTCAAGCAGTATTTCAGGTAATATTCCACATCCTAAGACACACACACACACACACACACACACAAGAGAGAGAGAGAGAACACAAGATGGAAACATTAATATGCTTAAATGAGAATGCAGGGAAAATGATAGGAGATTTCACAACATTTTGGACTGCAGAATCCTGTTATGTTTGCTTCCCACTGTGCCACACCAGTTTCTGCCTTTCACAGTAAGAAGAAGTGCACAGCAGGAGAGTTCAACAAAAAGACTGAATAGTCAGTAATGGCCCAGCTTTCAAAAATGGTGGATTCTGCAAACCTTGGAAATAATTGTTGTTTCCACAGGAATTTCAGCTTATTCTCAGCTTTTAAAAACATCTGTTAGAAGAGAGTTGCAGTCCATCAGAAGGCACAAGGGCTTTTGGATGAGGTTTCAGCCCCTAAACACTTTGTAGCATCTAGCATGTGTTACATGGGAACAGAGAGGTGTTCATACACTATAAATAGTTAAGCAGTTTATACCTGTGAACACAAACCTTCCTTTACACTATTTATATATCTGAAAGAACCTATGCAAAGAGGTGATGGGAAGCTATTTTATACCTGTCAAATAAATTAAAAGAAAAAAATAATTTGAAGTTTTTCATGTTATATATACCAAAATGGTACATAAATTGTCAGAAACTAGATTGTAAACGAGTGCTTTTAAGAAAACTACTAGTGTTTGCTTTATGAAGTACATTGTACAAGGAAATAAATGCCCCAATGTAATTTCATAAATGCTTAATTTTAAATAAGTAATGATTGCTTTTCCTTGCCATATTTTGAGAAAATAACATGAGGAAAATGACAAAAATTAATTCCAATTTTAATTTTGAATGTCATGTGGGGAAAAATAAAAAATATAATAAAATACAATAATCAAAATACATGTATAATTTATCAGAGTAACAAAAGGTCACCTAAATCTAGAGCTTGGAAAGACACTTAAGTTTCATTGAATTTAGCTAAAAGACCACTTTATTTCTCCCTATAATGTCTTCTCAAATTGTGGTGGATTAACTAATGGACATCTTGTAATACCAGCTGAATTGAATCAGCATGGTGCTGGGTGTGGAAGGTCCATTTGAGGATTGTTGCTAACAGCATAAAAGCAGAACTGGAGGGGAAAATGGTGTGCTGATGATTCTCCTAAAGAAGTCTGTTACACTGGTTCTCCTAATATGAACTCGAATGTTCTCATCATTGGAGAAGCTCAGGTCCTCTCTGTTGCTGAGGATGGGCTGCAGTTCTTTTTGAGGGAACTCTGGTTTTTTCCTTGAGAATCATTTCCTGGCTGCAGTGCAGATCTCTCAGCCTGGTGGCACAGGTTCTTCCTCCTTCTGGTGCAGATTTTCTAACTTTCACCTCTGGCAGATTCTTGATACAGACTTGCATGAGACACTGCCATGGGCTCTAGGTCTTCAACTGAACTCAAGCAGGACATTGCCATGGGATCCAGGCCCTCAGCCAGATTCTTTGGGCCTCTAATGTATGGACAGATCACATGCACTCTTCTGCATTTGACTTTTTGGGTGACTATTATAAAATAATCCTTGCTGGAGTTGGGACAGCCAATCCAAGCCTCTCTTTGTGAGTCAGCACCATTCATGGACTGCGGAGGGAGAGAACCAGACCTCACCAAGAAGCAATCCCCACCTGGAAACCACATAATTTTCATTGTTTTGTTGGGTTGGGTTTTATTCTCTTTTGTTTTGTTTGATTATGTTAAATCTGGTGACATGAGCAGCTATTTGAAAGATAACAAGACATATTATGGTAACCATTTTGAATTTACTAGTGACTTATTTAGAAGTTCTTTACTGCATTCATTGTTTTGTTTTTATTGTTTCTATTCTGTTCTGTTTGATTTTTACTATGTCTAAATGTATCTGCAGCTATGTTGAAGACAACAAAAGGCATTATGGTAGCTATTGTTGATTTTGTAAGGTTTTGAAGTCCTGTATCACTTATACTGGTTTATTTGATTAGTTGTATTGTTTTATTTTCCTTGGTTTTATCCTCTTTGAAATAATAATAATAATAATAATAATAACAACAACCTTAAATCCTGTATTAACTCTATTCCCTTGCAAACCCTCACTACAACACAAATGATACTCTAAGTTTTGCTTGATTCCAGTAGCCCAAATTTTATCATTAATTATATAAACAGTAATCACGAATCATCAGGGAAATGGAAAACAAAATCACTATGAACTATCACTGCACACTTGTTAAGATGGCTGTTATTAAAGACAAAAGATAACTGTTTCTCAAGATGTTAGGGAAAAGGAAACTTTGTAGACTGTTAGTGGGAATGAAAATTTGTATGGCTATCATGGGAAGGTACGTGAGATTACTCAGAAAGTTAGAAATAGAACTATAATATGATCTACCAATTCCACTTCTAAGTGTATACCCAAAAGAGATGAAAGTAATGTGTTAAAGAGAGCTGTGCACTCCCATATTCTTCATGGCACTATCACAATAGTCAAGAGATGGAAACAAACTATGTACTTGGCAATAGATGAATGGATAAAGAAAATGTGCAGTATTATATTCCACTGAATTTCTCATATATGGAAAACAGAGCATTATTCATTATACAGGCCTTTAAAGAATATAAGTCTGCAATTTGCAGCAACATACATAAATCTAGAAGGTATTCCACAAAGTAAAATAAACTAGATATGAAAATATAAACACTACATAATTTTATTTATATGTAGACTCTAAAGCAATCAAATGCATAGAAACAGAGTAGAAGGAATGGTTACCAAAAGCTGGAGAGGGGAGAATATATGGAAATAGAAGTCAAAGTATATAAACTTTTAGTTACATAAGAAAATTAGTGTATTAAGTTACCTATTGTCAGGACAAAATGATCATCACCCAAAACTTTCTTTTGGTTCACAGTTTCAGAGGTTATAGTCCATGGTCAGCTGGTTCCAAGGCACAAACATTACTGCAGAAGGGAATGCCAAAGGATTCTGTTCACCGAATGATGGCCACAAGCATAAAGAGAAGAAAGGGCTGGGTGAAGAGGTATAAGTTCTAAAGGCATGGCTCTAGGGACTCACCTCCTCCAAGCAGGCCCCTTTCCTAGCAGCACATTCATCTATGCACTCATTAATATATTGATCCACTGATAAGCACAGTGAGCCCCACCTCTGAACACATGACACTTTTAGGGGACAAGACTGTTTCAACACAGATAGTTTCTAAATCATTGAAGATAATTTCTATGCATCTAAAGTAGGCAATAGGCACTGTAGTTAATCATACTGTGTTGTCTGTTTGAAATTTGCTTAGAGAGTAGATTTTAAGTGTTTCATCAAACACACACACACAAATGGTTATGTCAAGTGATGGATTTGTTCATTAGCTTCATTGCGGTAATTATTTCACAATATATATATGTCAAAACATTGCCTTGTACATCTTAAATATATGTGATTTTTATTTGTCTGACATACTTCAATCAAGCTAGAAAAATAATTTAAGAAAGGCTAATCAAAACCATAAGAAGACTTTAGATATTTTCTGTGATTTTCCTAGGAAATTTGCAGAACAGACCATCGCCTTAAGCGTTATTCTTCCCAAAATTTAAGTTTCTTGGAAAGCCTGGGATTTATTTTAAAATCTTGGTAAAGTTTCATCTTCTATTCCAAAAGACATTGCTATTTATTGATAATATAGTATTTATTATTATTGTGTATGAGAGTAACACTAGTCTCTCAGTTTCTAAAAATGTATGCTGAATTAAAAAACCACAAATATACCAAGCTGACCTAGTAGCTCATCATTCTTTGGTGACATAGGTATTCACAGAGTCTCAAACAATAATATGCCTACAAAGGGCAAATGTATCTATATGCATGAATCTCTATATACTTATCTTTATGTATGAGCTATTTCTGGGATGACATTGAGAGGAAGGCCAGAGAATGTAATCAAAGAAAAAGTTTTATTATAGTGTTCCCATGTTATTTGTGGAAATTTTCAATTTTGTTTCTACACGTTACTAGATCAAGTTATCTTGTATTATGTGGAGGATAGAAATGTTGTCAATTCACCTACTAATCATATATTTTGAGGAATCTTTTCATAAAAATGGCATCTGAAATTAATCTTTATTCTCAAGCCATAACCAATGTGATTTTCATAATGTGAATGTTCTAAGTATAGCAAAGGACATAACATAAATCTTCACTCTTTACATAGCCTTCAAACTTTATTTTCTCTCAGGCAATTTTTTTTCATGAGACACGAAAATACTCAGTCTTGCTTTATAGTTGGTACCTAAGCATAGTCAGTGCTGAAAATGCACATGATCATTAAATCACTTTACGGGTTATTCTTCATCACTAAGAAAATATCTGCCTTCGTTCATCAGAGCACATTTTTTTGTTCATGATAGCATCATTTTTATTTTTACATAAAATGTTTTATTTATTTATTTTTATTTTAAGCAATATAAAATCATGGAAAATAAACCAGAATGCAACCAATCAAAAGTAAACCAGCATAAGCAATACAGGATTTTAAAACCTCATGAAATCAGCAATAGTTCCCATAATGCCTTTTGTTGCCTTCAACATTGCTGAAGATACCTTTAGACATAGTAAAGATCAAACGGAATAGAATAGAATACAAACAATAAAACTAAAACAGTGAATGAAATAAAGGATTTCAAAACCAGCCACTAATAAATCCAAAATGGCTACCATAATATGTCTTGTTATCTTTCAAATAGCTGCTTATGTCGTCAGATTTAATATAATCAAACAAAACAAAAGAGAAGAAAACCCAACTCAACAAAACAGTAAGAATGATATGGTTTCATGGTCAGGATTGCTTCCTGGTGAGGCCTGGATCTTTCAACACCACCCCAACAACCCTACCCTACCTCCCCACCCCACACCCTGGCAGTCTGCAAATGGCGCAGACTCACAGAGAGAGGATTGGGTGTGGCTGTCCCCACTCCAGCAGCAGCCAGTGCGTGGCGCTGGTTTCTAGATGGGGATCACCTCCTGGTGAGGCCCCTGGTTCTCTCCCCGCACTGTCCACAAATGGCACAGACTCATGGAGAGAGTGACTTGGGTGTAGCTGTCCCAACTCTGGCCATAAAATGTTTTAAAAACAACATTTTATTCAACTCATAAAATTTTGAACAGTAATTAGCAAAACTAAGCCAAAATATGTCCATTTAATAGAACATAGGTATACAGCTCAATTCATTTTGTTAAACCCTTTTCAATTATGTAAAAAAGAATTAAGATGTGTCATGTATATGTACCAAATTCCCATGATAAAGTTTTCATTATATATTACAAACATTCTAATAAATTTAAAGTATTACGTTTCTTACAGTATTTCTGATCCATGTAGCATTTTATTACTAACAAGTATTCAAGCAACTCAAGACAAAATTCTTGGATTCAAAGTGTTGCAGGCCACCTGGTACCAGTAAATATAGTAAGGATGCTCAGTAACCTGAAAATATTTCAAATCTATACTGTGCTCATATACAAATATAAATCAGTTTACTAGGAAATACTGTAAATAATTGTTTTATCATGGCATACTTTGAAAATTAAGTATTTCCAGACATTTTAATTAACATTTTATACAAAAAAAGAAAGATGTTCTTAATATTTATTACTTTACACAAATTTTAGGGAAGTATCTGGATTAACCTAGAATTTTTAACTAAACATTTTAGTTTATCTTCAGACTAAAGAAATATACACTACTTGGTATTTTTTCTACAAATAAGGTAGTTTTGACTTGACTGTGTTTCTTGACTTTCTTGACTCAAGAAATACTGTTATCAAGCCACAGGGCTTCCATATTTTCTTCTATTATGTGTGAATTTTTTCAAGGCTATTCTAGAACAGATTTGAAATAATATTTCAAATACACTTTTCCCTGTCTTTTTATGTATTTTACTTATTGCATTAGCTCTGAGCCAAAATAAAAGTCCTCTACTACCTGTAACATAAAAGTTCTTACTTTTTTTTCTTAAAAAATGCACACAATTATTTTTTAAATGCAAGATTAGTTTCATACAGTAGGGTGCTGTCTAATTGATATCAAGGATTAGACTCATTCATGGCTTCACAGAAATGGAAATGATTCTTAAATTGGTATCTAAACAGCTTTTCTTTGTAGATGTGGTTGTGGCACTGTGCATTTCGCTATGAGTAATACCTTTGTTCAATCAAATGTAAAATAAGAAATTCCTTCTGGTCGAGTAAGAGTTAAAGACAAAGATGTTAAGGTTCTCATGGACACATAACTGTAATGTGGAGTGACTGAGCATCAGGTCACTCTGTCCGATTTTTCTACTTAAAACATGTATACTTCCTGTGGATTCTTGTCTAATTTATAGAGGTTCTATGTGTCTAAATGGCAAAGATGAATTATAAAATAAAAGCTGACTAGAAGAAAAAAAGAAATTCTTGAACCTTTGAAAGTTATTCTAAAACATCTTCCCAGTCCCGAGTTTTGTTCTTGGGCATATTTCATTTTTAAAAGTGAGAAAGCAGACTTAAGGTAATCTCATCTGACTTTAGGCACACTATATAGTTTTTCTTTTTTTAATGTAAGCATTTAATTATCTTTAAAAGCACTTAGAAAACTACTTTTAAAGCTCTAACATTATATTCTAGATCCATTGCCTGGGAAATATTGCCTGGTGTGTAGTTTTCTATCACTGTGATAAAATACTTGACAAAATAACTAATGGAGAAAATATTTCTTTGGGTTCATGTTTTCAGAAGTTGCAACCCATGATCCGCTCGCTCCATTGCTATGAGTCTCTAATAAGGCAAACATCACAGTGGGGAGGGCATGCTGGAGCACAACTACTCATCTCATGGCAGCCAGGAACGCACAGAAGAGGAGAGAGCCAGAGAGAAAGGAAAAGGCCTCTTGAGATGTACTCTTAAGGGACTTATCCCAAGTGACCTACTTCCTCCATGTGGGCTCCAACTGCTAATAGCCCATTCAAGTACGAACCCATGAATGGGTTAAGCCTTCACGGTTAGTGCATCGTGACCCAGTCATTTCTCCAAACCCCACCTCTGATCGTTACTGCACTGGGGAGCAAGCCCTCAGTGCATGAGTCTGTGGAGAATGCTTCATATTTCAGCCATAACACTGGACAAACACTACTGAGAGAGTGACTTGAATATTAATTTTGCTCTGAAATGTAGGATAGGTCATTTGCCACTCTTTAATATTTTCATTTAACTACCTATCTTCACGAAGCTTTAGGAAGAATACTATTTACACACTAATCAAATAGAAATCTTTAATTAAAAGGAATACTGAATATATGGGTTCTCTATCAAAAATCTATAATTTTATTATTTTTATTTTAATGTGGCTTTTGAGAAACACAATGGACCCTTTTTAATCTATTTTAGCCATTTACATCCTTTTCTCAGTTTACACACTGAATTTACTAGACATATAGACACATATAATTTTAGGATAAATTAAGGCAAATCCTACAGATCTGTCTTATTCAGCCTAGTGTAGTGCTCATTTAACCTCAGGAAGGGAGGCTATCTTATTCTGTTCTTGGTCTTTGAATTTTCAAAGCTAATAGAAAAATAACTGTCGCCCCATGGTAAAGATTAGTTTAAGGCTCCCCAAAACAAAGAAAACTTTCTGTCTTAGCTACTTTTTACTCGTTGCTGAGAAAGAACACCTGACACCCAAAATTAGGGAAGGAAAGGTTTATTTAGCTTACAGTTTTTGGAGGTTTTAGCCCACAATCAGCTGGCTCCAAGGCAGGATGGCATGGCACTGAGGCAATACTTCAAGGCAGCAGCCAGAACAAAAACAACCAGAGTCAAAGGGGGCAAGAGCAATCCTCTTTTTCTCCCTTATAGTGTACACAGGACACCCCCCGACCAGGGTGGGTGTAGCATTCACCAATCTCCTTGCCTTCCTTTGCACAGGATGAGGATATTTACAAAGTAAGAACACTGGCTCCCTGCTGAGTCTCTCAGCTAAACTTCTGGCCTTCTCAAATAGACACAGTGAACAGGTAACTGCTTATGCTCTACACCCCAGGATGTAGAGCTGCTGAGTTACTTAATTAAGTTTCTAGACTTCTCAAGTTGACACAGTGTATAAACCATAACACTATCAGATTTACTTTATAATAGCAAATTATACCAAACAATAATATTAATATATTCTTGTAGAAAATCAGATCATTCCTTCCCAGGAGAGCTTCTCTTCATCCATGGTAGATGCACTGCTGCATGATTATATTGCTGCAGTGAGTACATTGCTCTCTGAAGGAGCCTGCCTTTGCTAGGTGCTCGGCCTCCTATAGGGCTATTAGAAATTTCTCTAAACCAAAAGCTACTTTTCTAGTCCTGCTTTACTGCCAAACATCAGTTAGATGTAGAGATTCGTGGTATAATAATAACTGTGGTCCCTGTTTCTCAAATTAAAAATAACCTCTATCCCTTTTACTCTGAAAAGTGCATTGAAATTTAGCATAATTGAATTGTATAATTAATTTGTAGCAGTAGGAAGCACTGAAGCAAACAAATTATAAAACTACACCATAGTAGTGGTAAAAGGCTCAATTTCCATTACATATCTGAAGAATGTGCATAATAAAATAATTCTGTTACACCTAAATTATAGAGTATTGCTCTATATTTTCTTGTTTGAAATTAGTGTGTCCTAGCCAGGCTCAGTAGTACACATCTGTAATACCAGAATTCTGGGAGGCTGAGGCCGAAGAATGACAATTTTAAGCCCAGGCTAGTAAGTTTAGTATCTTAGAGAGAACTTGACTTAAAGTTTTTAAAAAATTGAAAATGGGTTGTGGAAGTAGCTCAGTGCAAAGGCATTAGGGTCCATCTCCAGTATCACACATGCCAAAAAAATTAAGTCCTTAAGTACCATTAGTTTTACATACTCTATTGCACTTGTCAAAGAACACAGGTTCATAGACAGCCAATAGTGGCCAGTTTTTTTTTTTTTTACAGTGACAAATACTGGCATAAGAGAACAACATCAGCCTTTTTCTGTCTTAAACAACATTTCCCATCATCAGCCAGTAGAAACTGTACCTTTTGCCTACAATTCCAGTGTGTGTTACACTAATTTCTCATCATGCTTGTTGTTGAAATTAAGCATTATGCTACCATTCAGAAAACTCAATCAAGGCAGCCTAGTAGATTCATGCACAAAGAAAAGGCAAATAAGTTAATTTAACTAAAACATGAGATAATTAATGTTTAGGAAACCAAAGTAATACAACAAAGCTGACTGGTGTGCTTTTAAATTTTCATAGTCTATACAACAAAAATCAAGAACACAAAGTAAATTACCATAAAAATTGTAGAGTAACTCAATTAAAATTTATAAACACTTTTTTACAAATACTTAGGGTATTTCACTAGGAAAGAAAAGTAGAATGTGGATGAGCAGGGCCTAGTGGTGCATGTGTGTGATCCCAGTACTACGGGAGACTCAGGTGGGAGGTTTGCAAATTCAGCCAAGTCTGGGAAACTTCAAGATTTAGTGAGATGCACTGTGGGGAAAGAGAACAAGAAGTCAACAAGAAGCAATCCCTCCCTGCAAGTTGGTGCCACATGCAGGCTACTGGGGAAAAAGCCAGACTCCAGGCTTTTCCCGTGAGTCAGTACCATTCACGGACTGGGGGGAAGAGAACAAGAAGTCAACAAGAAGCAAGCCTTCCTTGCAAGCCTGTACCATGTGCAGGTCGCTGTGGGGAGAACCAGACCACATCCCATTCCAGCACACAGGCTGGGAGACAAGAAGAGCCAACCCCCCCTAACCCCACCACTGTAAGTGACCAGCTGATCCAGAGAAACACAGGTTGTGATGATAACTATTGAGGCAAAATACAATTTAATGCTTGTAGTGTTTAGTGCTCCACTGACTTGGCAGCCTAAAGCCAGTAGTCTGATCATCTATTCAGAGTATAACAATACACAATGTATTATCTATGGGGAATCTTCTTCTGAAGGTGGTAGCCATTGTTAATTTCCTATTGTTTTTAAGTCCTGTGTCATTTTCATTGTTTTGTTGGGTTGGGTTTTATTCTGCTTTGTCTTGTTTGATTTTATTATATCTGATGGCGTGGGCAGCTTTTTCAAAGATAACAAGATATATTATGGCAGCCATTTTGGATTTACTATTATCTTGTTTTGAAGTCCTTTATTGTATTCATTGTTTTGTTTTTATTGGTTCTATTCTGTCCTGTTTTGTTTGGTTTTTACTATGTCTGAATGTATGGGCAGTTATTTTGCAAACAAGAAGCATTATGGTAATCATTGTTGATTTCCTATTATCTTGTTTTGAAGTCTTGTATCACTTACACTGTTTTGTTTTAATTGCGTCATTAAATTCTCTTTAAAATAATAATAATAAAAACAGATTTAGTGAGACTGTTTCAAAATTAAAAATACTGAGGATGTAGCTGAGTGCAAGTGCCCTGAAAGGATAAAGATTAAGATAATACTTCTATTAGTTATTTTCCCATTGCTCACACACAGTATCACACACCCACAGCTTAAAAAAGAAAAGCCTTATTTTGTTTCTCAGTTTCAGTATTAATTCCATCATTAACCAGTTTCAAGGCAGAAATGGTGTGTGGAACAGCAGAACAGTAAGGAAAGAGGAAAGTTGTTCATCTATGGTGACCAGGAAGCAAGGAGAGAGAAAGGAGGAGCTAAGGATAGGAACACATCTGTAAATCCTGCCCTCTGTGACCTTTCCCTTTTGAGCAGCAAACTTCAAAACAGCTTTGCTTTTTACTCCTAATTCTCATTTTGAATCTGATTAAATACAGCCAGTAGTACCAATGCCACAGCTTGAATATTAGGCAATCTTTAAATTTTTTCCACCATATTAAGTAATCTGCTACATTTAATCTAAGCCTTCCACAAAGTCTCACATGTGGGCACAATCTAGACAAACAGTCTGACAGAATAATACACATGGCCTCCAATACTTCTGTCAATAGAGTTCTTGTTTTCAACTAAAATACATTGTTTGACCTTTATTGTCCACCTTCTTGCCATCATTCTGGCCTTCTGAGCTCTGATCGGTACAACACATAAAGTATTGCTCACAACACTCTAGGACATCTCTGCCTGGCACCCCAAAACTTTTCCAAACATCTGTTGTAAACCAGTTACAAAAGTTTCTGAACCACATAGTCATGTACAGTCATAGCCATTACCCCACTCTTGTTACCAATCTTCTGTATTAGTCTCTGTCTTTTTTCTAAAACACAATACTTGACACCAAAATCTTAAGCAGGAGAGGTTTATTTGGACTCACAGTTTCAGTGGGTTCAGTGAATCCAAGGCAAAAATAGCATTGTGGAGCAGCATGGAAGAATGGTATGGTGAGGACTCCTTTTCCCTACATGGTATCCAGGAAGCAGAGTGACAAGAGAGAAACTGAAGATGAGGGAATTCACCCTTCCACATCATGCCCTCAATAACCCATCCCTTCCAACCAGATCCTACCTTCAAATGTGAGACATTGTAGATCTAAACCATAAGTACACTGGATTGATTGGCCTCATATTTAATTAGTTGAGAACATTTTACTCTGTTGTGCATTTTCATCTTCATTAAGCAAAAGAAATATGATCACCCTCTGAATTGTCAATGAATATGATGATCTCATCAATTTCTCAAAATAAAAAAAACAGAACACATGCAGGCAACTATGCTATTTAATATAATATTGGTATCAAACTTACAAAAGTTATTAATGCACAATTTTAAAGGATAATAGTACCAACAAATGAAAGGGATAATATTCAACATAATTACTAAACATATTTTAAATTTTCAGAAAATGTAAATTAAAAATGCTAGGATGGTATAATAAATCTATCTGTTTGGGATATAATAAGATAAAATGCATGACTGCCATTCGCTTGTACTAAAAACAACATATTCCCTTTTCACTTGTATAAACTAATGCAATGAACTGATCTTCTCATATGAGTGAGTTATATATATGTTTTGCCAGCTGTATCATTTTACCTTTGTATTCCATAGTTTGTACCTTTGTATTTCCAATTTGAGGTGAGTATGTGTGTATGTGTATGTGTATCCCACTAGGAATTATTGAGAAAGAAGCTCTCTCTTTATATAGTAAAATATTTACCTGCATACTAGGATTCAATCAGCTGTACCACAAACAAACAAATAAAAAAAGAATGTAAAACGTTAAGAACAAAATAATTTTCCCTCTTACCACTCACTTCAACATTATTCTTGAATTCCTAGCTAACCCAATAAAACAATAGAAATTAAATTAAATGGTACAGAAAAAAGAAAAACATCGTTGTTTGCAGATGATATGATTGTGGGCAGAAAAATTTCCCAAAAACTTATTTAAAGACACTTGAAATGAATAAGCAATTACAGCACTAATATAGTCAATCACTGTGTATGTACCATCAATGAACAAATGTAATTTGAAATTAAACACAATAGCATTTATAGTAGCATACCCACAAATGTATATAGACTATATATAATATTGACATGAGAGAAAAACTTAATAAAAAATTGAAGAGGAATTCAATAAATTCTATTAGCTGAGATATTCCAGCTAACAAATAGGAAAAGTCAACATTATGAAAATCTCACTTCTTCCCAATCTGACCTACACATCTAATGCCATCCCAATATAGAGTTCAGTAAGTTATTTTATTGATATGAACAAACTAATTCTAAAATACATGTGAGAAGTAAAAAACAGAATGGTCAGCACAGTATGCAAAGAACACGTCACAGGTTTAACACTACTCAACATTCGAACTTACTGCAAAGCTACAGAAACTGAGACAGTGTGATATCGATGAAGTAATAAATCAGTATGACAAAACAGCCCTGAAATAGGCAACTAATTTTGAAAAATGAGCCAAGGCAACTTACAATGGAATGACATACAAAGGCAATACAATGGGATAACTTTTCAAAAAATAGTGATAGAACAATTGGACATCTTTACATGTAAAAAACAACTACCACCAACCCTCACCAACGCCAAAGCTAAAGGAATCTAGACCCAGACCTTGCACTTTTCACAAGAGTTAGCTAAAATACAATATGTACAAATAAAAATGAAAAATTAAAAAACTCCTAGAGAATAACACAAGATAAAATAAAAATAGCCTGGTGTCTGCTGACACGTCAAAGATATGGTCCATCAAAGAATAATTGACAAGTCATACTACATTAAAATGAAAAACTGCTTTGCGAAAAATACTATCAAGAGAAGGATAATGCAAGCCACAGACTGGGAGAATTTATTTGCAAAAAGTCACCTTGCAAGGACTGTTGACCAAAATATAAACTTGACTCTAAAAATGCAGTCACAAAATGAAGCAATATAATTTAAAAGTAGTCCAGAGATCTTAACAGACATTTTGCCAAATAAAATATCCAAGGAACAAAATAATTAATGAACAAAAATACTCCACATCATATGTCACTGGGAAGATTGCAAATTAAAACAACAACAATATACCGCTGCATTTCAGTTAAAAAGGCAAAAATGTGATACACTGAAAATGTCAAATGCTAGAAAAGATATGGAGCAACAGGACCTCATTCATTGCCAATGGTATGAGAAATAATACAAGCATGTTATAATATAGGTTGGCAACTTATTACAAAAGTAAACATTCTTGCCTCACACTCTAGCACTCATGCCTTTGTTATGTAGTCAAATGATTTGAAGCTATGTCAACACAGAAATGTGCACATAGATGTTTCTAGAAACTTTATTCATTATTGCTAAAACTTGGAAGCAGTAAAATTTTCCTTCAGTGGGTGATTTTAGTAAACCATGATGCATCTAGACTACAGAATCATATTTAATGATTAAAAGAAATACACTATTAAATGATAAAAATACACGGGGAAACTTAAGTGTATATTACTAGGTGAAAGAAGCCTGCTGGAAAAGATTTTATACTCTACAATTCCAAATATAAAACATTCTGAGGAAGGCAAAATGGTGGAGAAGTAAAAAGATCAATTTCTGTTGGATGTGGGGACAAAGGATGAATAGGTAAAGCCTGAGTGTTGTGCTGTCTCCAATACGATGATGGCACATACATGTCACTATTTCTGCGTCTGACTCCATAAAATGCACAACACCAAGATTGACCTGTAGTGTAATTTAGAGGCATTTAATGAGAAGATGTTTCTCTGATTACAGCAAATACAGAACACTGAGGGGCAAATGTCGCTGGTGAGGAAAGCTGGGCAAAGGGGGCCCGGTGGTTATGTGGCAGTTCTCTCCTTTTCGCATGTTGGTGTGAACCAAAAACTTCTCTTCAAAATGGAGCTTGTCTTTAAAGAATACCACTCAAGAAGCATAAGACAAAAATGAAAGATTTTAAATTATGTTTAAATGGACTTTCATTAGTGTTCATTCCCACCACACCTCCAAAAAAAAGACTCCAATCCTACAGAATATATATTGCAACTTTATATTATAAAGTTCAGGTCAGCCACTAGGTTTTTCATTAGTCAGTGTCATTTGTTTGAGGCACTTCTGACAATGTGTTTCCAAATACTGTATCAAAAACATTTAATCTCTTAAATAGTGATATGCTTATCAGATCTGATAAGATCTTTTTGAACTGGCTGCTGAGTCAAATCCCAAAGTACACATCACGATAATGACATTACTTTTTTATGAGTGGATTATTTTGTTCCCTTATTTTGCATTCTTGTTTACAAGTTACAGAAAAAAACAGAAATGTTGCAAATTAGGTAGTCTTATTAACCTGACCTCCACTACTCTTGCATTAGATCGCATGAAATCTTAATTAGAATGCATGTCTTTATGACATTAGGAAAAATACTGTTATTGTTCATTATGATGTTCAGAAAATGAGAGCCAACTTGACTTTTTATGTTTTCAGAGTTTATTTTTATCTTGTTCACATTTGAAGCTACTACTATGTCATGGTTCTATCTAGTTTAAAAGTTATTTATTTCCAATGACTCCAAATTATCTATAGGCATACAAAAATTTCCTATCTTAGGGTTACAAGAAATTTTCATGGGTGTAGAAAAAAGTGTAACACTCTCCATTCTTGCATTGTTTTTCATTTGAACAGTCTCAGACATGAAACTAGTATCATAAAATTGAACCTCATCATTTTCTTTTATGTCTTTTTGAATGATAGACCATTGTGAACATCAGCTTAAGACAGAAACATCCAGAGCAATGTGAGATTAATTTTCTGGTCTCTGTATAATGTCCAGGGGACAGTTGTCAATATATCATCATTACAGCTATCACCAATAGCATGCCTTAGATGGGAATGATAGCCCAGGTAAATCTACAAAATCTACAAAGTGAAACCCAGGGTGAGGGTTGTAGCAATTAATTTTATTTTATGATGTTCTATTTTTATTTTATATTTGTCATTTCTGGGTTTGGATCCAGAATAGAATTGGCCTGCAGCAATAAAGGCTGACTAGAGTCTGCCCCAAAAGATGAGAAAACACACACAAATATGCACAAGTGTACACCCACACACACACAACTTGGAGAAAATCAGAAGGTTATTTTAAATTCTATAAGGAGAGCTATAAACAAATCACTTAACTAACAAGAGGTATGTGTTGAAGAGAGCTTACACAGAGACAGTGTAGTGTGAAGGAAACCTTAAAATACTTCTTCACTAAGAGTTTGATAAGAGTGCTTTACAAATCTTCCTTATGAACAACAAATCACGTACCAAAGTTCTGCCTTACAATACCACTTAGAACTACTGAGTGGAAACTTAAACAATGAACTTTCTAAGCAGTTGATGAAGAAATTACGTAGGCCCATTTTTAAAAGAAGCATAGCCAGACTATTTAATAGCTCTGTTGTATAAATCTGACAATTTATTAATAGCTTTTAACAATTTCCTAGGCCTAGTGACAATATATTTTCACAAGCCGTATTTTCCTTCTATTTGTACAGAAGCGTTTTTAACAGGACAAATGAATGCGATGGTTTTTAAAAAGCCTTCACCTGTCTACTCAGAGATTTTACCCCTGAACTTGAGTGCAATGTATAGTTTCCACAGATCCACAGGTATTTGTAATGCCACTAAAGGTTCGACAAGAGGTGTCTAAAGGGAACCAATGAGTGCCACATGTAGACTAAATCAGAGAGGCCAGGAGTCATTACAATAGATGATGCTTGAAAGAGAACTCATCGGTGTGATGGGGCATAGTCTCTTTCCTAAAGGAGAGATGAGTGTTCTCCTCCACTTTGAAAATTTTCT
>RJWM01034605.1:0-19497 GCA_004363535.1 Dasyprocta punctata | reverse complement strand
AGCCGGGCGTGGTGGCGCACGCCTTTAATCCCAGCACTCGGGAGGCTGAGGTAGGTGGAGCGTTGTGAGTTCGAGGCCGGCTTGGGCTACAACGCAAGCGCAAGGCCGGCCTGAGCTACATAGTGCGACCCTGCCTCAAAAAACCAGGGCTGGGGAGTTTGGCTTAGCGGCTTAAGCGCCTGCCCTGGCAAGCGCAAGGCTGTGAGTTCAATCCCCAGTGCCGCAAAAAAAAAAAAAAAAAAAAAAAAAAAAAAAAAAAAAAAAAAAAAAAAAAAAAAAAAAAAAGTGAATTGGGTAAAACTTGTCCTGTTTTGGGATGGCAATGGTGTTCCTGTTATGATTTGTAAGTTTATAGAATGCCTTCAGAATGTTTTGTACTTGTCCATAGAAAACTGGTTTGTTCGTGGTAGTTTATCATTTTATATATAATTTTTTTTAGAGACAAACAAAGTCTTTCCAGTGGTAAAATAACATTTTTACCTGGAGCTATTGTCATCATTTAATGAATAGAGTACTTGCACAATCAAAGACCTTAGTGAACAAAATAAAGATTGGTTCTTATAGCTTTCAAGTGTCCCCATACTTGAAATATTTCCACTAAAACATCTTCAATAGAGAATTCATCATACATGCTTAGCATATTTGGTGAGAATTCCTGAAATTTTTCTTCTTCCATTATTAGATGAAATGGCTGAGCCGGGGGTGGGGGCGCACGTCTTTAACCCCAGCACTTAGGAGGCTGAGGTAGGAGGAGCGTTGTGAGTTCGAGGCTGGCTTGGGCTACAACGCAAGCGCAAGGCTGGCCTGAGCTACACAGTGCGACCCTGCCTCAAAAAAAAAACCAGGGCTGGGAGTTTGGCTCAGTGACTTAAGTGCCTGTCTGACAGCAATAGGTTGTGAGTTCAATCCCCAGTGCCGAAAAAAAAAAAAAAAAAAAGATGAAATGGCTGAATTATACTAGCAATTGTGGAAATAAGTGAAAACCAACCACATGAAAATAAGCAAAAGCATTTTATTCAAATCTTGTGAGAGCCATGGTACATACATTTTGGCAGCGATTCAAGGGCAGGGAGAGAAGTGGGAAAATGATGGTGGAGGGAGAAAGGAAGGTTTCTGGTGTGCCATGATTGGAGGATATTGGCCTGGAGTAAGCTGTAAGTCACTAACCAGCCAGACGCCCAGTATGATTAATGAAGGTACATGCTTGACTTTCTTTGGTTGGTCCAGCAGAGTCTGGAAGGTATGAAATCTATTAAGACAGAAAGTAAATCAGCAGTTGCTGGATCTAGAATGGGGAGGATGGAGAGTGACTGACTGATGATGGATGCAAGGTTTTGGTTATGAAAATATTCTGAAATTAGGTTGTGGTGATTATTGTAACAACCTTGACAATATTAAAAAAACTGAGTTATATGACTAGGTGAATTTCATAATATGTACAAATTATTATTTTTATTAGTGCATGTATGCAATATATCATGACTGCATTTGTTTGGGGGAATTGCTACATGTATACTGTATATCATATCTTGATGATTTTCGAATTCTTTACCCTCCTTATTCTCCCCCAATCATCTTCAACAAGTCTGCCTTTTGTTTCTTGTCATCTCTCCTTTGTTTAATTCTTTCATTTACTTATATTTTAGGTTTTTTCATAAAAAAGAAATCATGCAATATTTAACTTTCTGTGTCTGACTTATTTATGATCTCAAGTTCTATCCATTTTCCCGCAAATGACATTATCTCATTCTTCTTTATGGCTGAATTATGTTCCAGCGCACAATATATACTTCATTGTTCTTCTGTTGATGGGCACCTAGGTTACTTTCAGAATTTAACTATTTTAGTTGTGCTGCTATAATCGTGAGTATGTGTGTGTCACTACAGTATGATGTCTTTAATTCTCAGGAATATACCCAGTTGAGGTATAGGATTAGGGCAAATGGAATTTTTAGTTTTAGTTTTTTGAAGGCCCTCCATTCCCACCAACAATGTAGAAGGTTTTTTTCCCCCACATCTTTGCCAGCAGGTGTGTGTGTGTGTGTGTGTGTGTGTGTGTGTGTGTGTGTTTTCTCGGTGATAGCCATTCTGACTGGAGTAAGATGGACTCTCAGTGTTGTTTTGATTTGCACTGTCCTAATGATCATTTTTCATGTACTTCGCCATTTGTACTTCTTTTGAAAAGTGTCTTTTTGGTTCATTTGCCTATTTTTAGATTGAGTTCTTTGATTTTGGGGTGAAAATTATATTTAAATGTATGTATATATTGTAAACACAGCAAAGTTATAAAGCATCATCATATAAAATGATTTCATCTTTCCTGTTTAGTGCTGCATGCATAGTGTCTAAAGTTAGGCATACTGTAGATACTAAATAAATATTTATCAGTGCACCTGTTATAAATCAATATCATTAGAGCACCTGTTGTTATATGAAGAAAAAAACATTTCCAACAGAATTATATTTTTAGTTTTTCTTTTATAATTCAAACAATGATACATGATACAACCTATTTAATTCTAAATAAATTTGTTAAAAATTAGAGTGTTTGCCACCTGTAGTGGCACATAATCATAGCACTCTGGGAGGGTAAGACAGGAGGACCAAAAGTTTGAACTCAACCTGAGTAATTTAGCACCATAGTGAGACCCTGTCTCAAAATGAAAATAAAAAATAAAAAAGGGGTAGGGTACAGCTCAGTGTGAAAGCCCTGGGTTCAATAGTGAACACTACACACACACACATACACTCACACACAGGCACAATTAGAGTGTTCAAAATATCATAAATATTTTTCTGCTCTGGTCAGTCAGGCATCACCAGAGGGAAAAAAATGATAGAATACATAGAAAAATATATATGAGGGAATTTACTAGGGGAATTGGCTCACATGATTTTAGAGGCTGAGGGGCATCCTCATCCCTAAGAAAGGGAGGATAACTTTTATTTCCTCTGCCTCCATCACAGTTATTTTGCTATTGCTACTGATTATTTTTATGGCAACCTTCTATGCATAGTAATCAATAGCACTCATTGTAATGATATATAATATTGGGGCTCCATTTTTTTTCCAGTACCGAGGATCGAACTCACAACCTCGCGCCTGCCAGGCAGGCGCTTAAGCCACTGAGCCAAACTCCCGGCCCTGGGGCTCCATTAATAAGGCAAGAATTATGCTGCTGGTGACCAGTGGCTGAGATTCCAGAAACACTAAACACCGTGGTCTGGTTTGATGAGCAGGGTAACCATGACTTACTGAGATGAAAGGACCAGCTCCAAGAGAATGAATTCCAAAGCCAAGTGAGATGCAGACCTCTTGGCAGCCACTATGGTGACAACCCTGGGGACACATGTGCCAACTTTAATGATCAAATATGGCTGTCTAATTGTGAGCTACATTTACTTCTCAATTATTGAACAGTGGTCCTGTGTTTGGGACCACCTAGGATATGCAAATCACAGACACATTTCTTGTAGCATTTTTATTCTGCTTCTTCATACTTTAGAACTTGCTATGGAGCCATGGTTTTCAGACCTGGCCACACATTTGGATCATCTGAAAAGCTCTTTACCCCAGGGCTCAGTCTGCATCCCAGACCAATGACATCAAATGCTGAGGGTCTGGGACACCAGCTTCCATTGATTCCTCTGTGTCTTCCGAGTTGAGCCCCACTGCTTCCATCTCCGGTGTTTTATAAGAGAGAGAATTTGCCAGGTTAGTGATGCACACCTGCAATCTCAGCTATTCTGGAGGCTGAGGCAGGAGAATCACAAGTTGGAGGTCAATCTGGTCAGCTTAGCAAGACCCCATCTCAAAAAAGACTAGGATTATAGCTCACTGGTAGAGCACTTGGCTAGTATATGCCACATTCTAGTTCAATACCTAGTGCCAAAAATATAAATTTGCAGGAATTTTGATCATATTGAAATTATCAAAGGATAATAATCGCATGTAAGAAACTGTTTCTTTTTGGCACCTATGCATGTTAAGATTTTAAGCACAATCTAGTAAAAGTCTGATGTGCATGAAGTGAAAAAAATCACCAAACTGTATCACTAAGTGAGAAAACATCCCATTATGGAACTTTATAAAGAACATAATACCCTCACATACATATGCACATAGGATCACACCTACATAAAATGTGTACTTGTCCTGGGTTTATAGGCAGGCATGAATGTGCACAGAACATTATTAACCAAGGCAGTAGGCTCAGGAGTGGGAACTTGTGGGTTGTATAATGTGATGAGTGAGGTGTGGGAAGTTTCCTAAAGAGAAAGAACACAACTTTATAGATAGAAAATATAAGAGGCAAACAAGCTGGTAGTCTCAGCTTCTTGAGAGGCCAAGGTGGGCAGATCACTTGAGCCTAGAAGTTCAGGACCAGCCTGGGCTACCTAGCAAGTATCTGTCTCTCTGTCTCTCTGTGTATCTCTCTGTCTCTGTCTCAGTCTCTCTCTCTCTCTCTCACACACACACACACACACACACCACACCTTGGGGGTTGAACCCAGGGCCTTCACACTGAGCCAAATCCCCAGCACTTTGTCTTGCTAAATTGCTAATTTCCCTAGGTTGGGCTCAAATTTGTAATCACCCTGTTTCAGACCCCCAGATTCGTGGAGTATACCATCAAGTTGATTAGAAGACCCCTTCTCTAAAAATAAATTTCTAAAAAAAATAGGTCCATAGAAGGAGTGAATTCTAAGCTTCATGGTAAAGTCATCTGTAATTATACTGCCTTCCATGTCCTCTCATTTTATGAAGAGAATGAGTGGGTGTATCACTTTCGTATCTGAAAATTAATAGTAATAAAATAAAATTAAAGTCAACCTGACAAAGGCCAAAGTCATCATATTTTAAACCTTATAGTTGCTTAGTCAACATGGTTCCCTGAGGTTTTTTCTTTTTTCCTTTTTTTTTTTTTTTTTTTTTTTTTTTTTTTTTTTTTTGTGGCACCTGGGATTGAACTCACAACCTCATGCCTGTCAGACAGGCGCTTAAGTCACTGAGCCAAACTCCCAGCCCTGGTTTTTTTGAGGCAGGGTCGCACTGTGTAGCTCAGGCTAGCCTTGCGCTCACGTTGTAGCCCAAACCGGCCTCGAACTCACAACGCTCCTCCTACCTCAGCCTCCTGAGTGCTGGGATTAAAGGTGTGCGCCACCATGCCCAGCTGATTCCCTGAGTTTTGAGCACATAAATTTTCCAAACAGAACCACGAGATGATTTCAACAGGATTCCACATAGCTGGCTCTACGGGTGTTAGAATTTTTAATCTTTAGCAGTGATCCTGAGGGTCCTTGCCTTTGACATCAATAGTCAACGACAAAAGGGACTAATCAAAGATCAGCAGTGGCTGTAACATAATCTTGAGAGAGGTCCAGTTTCCAGTTCTTATCTCTCTGAAGCAGCCCTGCGTGCCCACAGGTGGGTAGCCGTGAGGTGACAGCCCCACCTCCCACCATGAATTATTAACTCTGCTCCACCCGCCCAGCTAGAGTGGCCTCTGCCTTGTTGCTGAGTGTCACCAGTTGCTGGATCATAAGCCAGTGGGAAGCAAGTTCTGAATGGCTCAAGTGGAATAGTTGTTAACACACTCTCCTGCCAGGAACAATGGAATCCAAGGTAATGGGACTTAGTGGTGGTCTCTCCTCTACCAGGTCTAAACAAGAGTAACATTGGGCCTCCAATTGGCATAGAGGAAAAAATAAAATCGGGCTCATGGATAAGATTCCAAACTTATTTGGTGAAAAAAAAATTATTTAAGATGATCAAGGAGATGTCTCCCTCTTATTTTCTTGGGGAAAGTGAGCTAATTTCAAACCAGAGTGTGGGAGCATTGCTATTCATTTTGGATTGTTCTAGAATGGTGTGCTGTCCAATTAAACTTTCTGTGATGATAGGGATGGTCTGCATTATACCGTCCAACGCAGTTACCACAGACCACAAGTGCGTACCGAGCACCTGAAATGTAGCTAGTGTGTTTGAGGAACTGAATTTAATTTTACTTAGTTTTTGTTCATTTAAATAGCCACATGTGGTTAGCAGTTACTGTGTTAGCACAGGTAGAGCCTTAAACAATTGTGACCTAATATTGAAGAAAATCATAGATAATAGTTGCTTTTACATCTAAGACTACTTGTAAATTTTCTTTTTATCCCAAATATATTATTTACTTTTAAATGCAATAAACCCCAAATTATCCCAGGTAATAAGTTGGTTTAAGAAGCTAAACAGTAGACAATGAAAAGACTGTACTGGGGAGAGAACTAGAAGAAAGAACTTCAGTGTCAAATCTATTGCTTCTTCCCAGGAGTTAATTATCAGCATAAAGACTTACAGGGACAAGCTTGCTTGCTTTCTTTGCTTTGCTTTTCTTTTTTTCTTTCTTTTATGTAACAGTCTCATTTGTTGTCTATTTAGAAAACATTATTTGTTGACAGATTGTTCCTTTCTCCAGACAACCACAAAGCTTACAAAACATTTATATATGCAGTTAGAATAATTTAGTAGCCGCTCACAGAAGCCTCATGTACCATGAAGAAACTCTAGCTACAGCCTGTCATCGATCCATTCAGTCAATTATCCATTTCTATAGCACCGAATACTGTTGCCTTGGCAACTGGTAACTCAAAATGGCACTGACCTTGAATGAAAGGTATTTGAGTACCCAGAACAAGGTCCTGGTTCTGCTCGCCATTGCTACATTGCATCTCAAAACAGTAACCCTAGGAAGCATGCTTCATTGGAAGGAAATAATGTAGCTGCTTGGTAGAGAGGAATATTCACTGTCCCAAGTCTAGCAGAACATACATAATAGGTAAATATTTCCTCGAACAAGGGCTTATGTGGCATTTCTTAATGTTGTGGCTATATGATGTTCATGTCAAAGTATATACTCACATTTATCTATATGTAGAAAGGCTATTTTTTAAATGCAGGAAATTCTCCTTTACAGATTAATTCCCTGTGAAGGATATAAGGCAGAGTATACCAAATTTGTGCGTTGATTATTTCCAGCTGAAATCACTTCAGGAACTGTAACTTCATCTCTCCTAAATGCAGCAAGCCATATAGGTTCTTTGGGAGGGAATGTTCTTCACATATCAATGAGCCTTGATAGCCAGAGACTGGGACTGTAATGAAGCTGAAGTAACCCTGTCTTGGGCTAACTTCTGCACACACACCCCAGATGTATCTCTAATTAACATCCCTAATTTACCACCCTGGTCCAGATCTCCAACTCTCTGGTTATCTCTTCAGAAATTTGGCATCCTTTGTGTAAAAAGCACCATGCTTTCATGTTTTCTTTGAGCTTCACTCTCTGTGAAGATACCCACATATATGTAAAAATAATATAACTTTTATGGTTTTTTTTGTACCAGGGATCAAACTCACAATCTCATGCCTACCGGGCAGACGCTTATACCACTGAGCTAAATCACTAGCCCTTTTATGCTTTTCTTAATCAGCTCTTGTATTAACTGGATTCCTTCACCCAGCCAATTAGCCCATGTAAGGACTAAGGGGGAGCTTAGAGGGGATCTCTAGTCACACTGACACCTTGGAAATATTATTTGGATGGAGTACCACTCCACAGTTTTTTTTAAAAATTGAACATCCAGCATCTTGAATAGATTTCAAGGATATTGTGAGTGGGGAAGAAAAAGACAACCTGAAGTGCTTATATAGTGTATGAGCTGATTTGTATGTCATTTTCAAAAGGATGTGGTTACAGAGATGAAACACAAGTTATTTACTGCAGAAATTAGCAGGAGAATGTTTCTGTAGAGGGGTAGCATGTGCTTGAGCATAAAGGGGCAGTTCTGAAGTCTCATTATCCTGGTGGTTATAGAAATATGCATGCATGATAAAATCACACAGGAGGAGGACGTGAAGCACAGGGGAAAAATTAAAAATAAATATAGACTCACGAAAGTTGTGAAAATAGTACAGAGAGGGCCCATATACTCCTCACTTAGTGTCACATCTACACCAGGACAGCTGATACGATGTGTGCATAGCTCCATGTCATTTTGTCACATCGATGCATAGAACGACCACCACAATCAAGAGTAATTATTTTCACACTGTCTTTCATGCTGATTCATTCAGCTTGGTGTGACTTTCCAGACTCACTCTGGTGTCTGGCGAGTAACCAGGTTCAACTCAGTGATAGGTAAAGTCAAGTGCTAGAGCCAGCACATAATTGAATTGGGAAAGTTTCTTGAGTCTTATTCCAGAGACCTTCATTTTTAATTTTACAACTGATTTTTGTATGCTCAATTTAATTTCAAATATGTTACTAATACAGAATTGTACAAGGTAAAGAAAAAGGGGAATTATTCCATATTCCCCCACCTAGAAATACTTCATTGTTGGTAACATTTAATAGATATCATTCCAGACATCTCATATATATGTATAAGGATGGAAAGGGTTAGTAAGAGTTTGAAAATTTAGCTGATCTATTCTATTTTATAAAACAATTAAATTTTACTTAAATTCAGTGAAAGAAATATCAAAGTTAAACTGAACTGGTGTATTTCAAGTGAAGTTTCTCCATGAGATACTATTTTATTAAACTATGTCTCAAAAATTTTAAAAGTTACTTTTAAATGTTAGAGGTTTTGATCTGAGACAGCATCTTTGGATATGAACACTAAGGAAGACTGAGGGTAGGGGTACACAGCTGTAATTCCAGCTACTCAGGAGCCTGAAGTAGGAGGTTAGAAAGTTTGAGCCCAGCCTGGGCAACTTAACATTTTAGTAAGACTCTGTGTCAGAAAACAACAACAACAACAACAACAGCAACAAATGACAAAAGGGCTGGGGATGTAGCTCAGTGCAAAGATCCTGAACTCAGTCCTGTGACCAGTACCAAAAAAAGAAAGAAAGAAAGAAGAGAGAGAGAGAGAGAGAAAGAAATTTCCAGTTAAAAAATTACTGAGACACTATGAGAGCACACATTATCCCACCAAACTCCTGATTTTTAAAATAAATAATTTTTATATTGTCAAGGTTCAGTTACATTTACATTCTGTTCTGTAATCACAATTCACACTGCTTAAAGTCACATGTCCTTACTTCTGTGCTGGGGTGACTGATTTTTAAAAGCACACTTGAATCTAAACCAGGTCACTGAGTCTTTGTATTAGTGCTATTTAAGATTCTTGTGTTAGGTAAAAATGTGAACACTTTCCTCCAGTCTGCCTCTATGATATTCATTATCTTTTGGTAGCAAAATAGGCATTTTTATATTGAAACCTTAAATAAAGGCCGAATCACACTTATTTTTACCCCATTAACTTGTAACACTATTTTACATAACTTCCCAATTAACCATATTTTTAATTGGCATTTTATTAAAACCTGCTTAAAATATTAGACACTAAGTTCAAGACTGCTCACCATGTCTGTAATTTTATTTCTAAAGAGATTATAAATTCTGGGGACCAAGTAAGTACCTCCTCATCCCTTCCACACAGTAGATATCAGAATATATTTGCTGATTAATTGTTCAGATGTTAGGTTTGCTTGAAAAATAAGAACAAAGCCCCCATTGCTATGATGGTAGCGATCACACTCACATCCGCATTGACTGGAACCACTCACATTTCCAATGTGATTATATTGGTTTTTCACCATTGTAATGAAGTACCCAAGGCTGGTCAAATTTATAAAGAAAAGAGGTTTGTTTATCTCACAGGTGTGGCATTAGAGGAGAGACCACACCTCCACACCTCCAGACAGGAAGCCAGAGCAAGGAAGAATTCCTTTACAATCAGATCAAAGAATTAAATTATAATAATAAAAGAAAAGCTATCACTATATAATTATAAACACGTGTCACCACAAATCATTCAGTGTAATAGCAAAAGCCAGAAAAGTAAAATTTCAAAGTAATTGTAAAAGTTTATTTTTTTTTTTAATATTCATCTTCACAGATGCTGTGTGAGCTTTTTTTTTTTTTTCCCCATAAATTCCAGCCCACAATACCCAGATTACCACTTGCCTGGGTTAGGTATCCAAGAAATCACCCACTGGGGAGTGAATATGCCCAGGAACTATACCCAGTCTCTGGCTAGCATGCTTTTTATTTAACCATTGGGATTACAAAAAGAGCAAAGACTAGGGGTCCATCCAGCTTGGCAAGTTCAGTGTCACAAAAGAGAAATCACGCAGCTGCTATTTGAGATGGAGAAAAGAGTGTTGGAAAAATCTCTAGATAAAGAATTGACCTCACAGTTGTGTGATCAACAAGCTTAGCTTCCTATAGCTGGAGCTTGTAGGAACCCCTTCCAGTGACTCTTGGGTACCTCCTTTCTCCTCTGTGAATCCTTTGCAGCCCAGTAGTGTTTAGTAGTTTTCTGTCTCCGGTTTTTGCATTTATACCACTTTGGGGAATGATAATTACCCTTATGTTCACTTTTCCTTAGTTTAACTTTAAAATGTTTCCTAGATCACTGAACTGGGTCTTACTTTCATCAGTCAGCAAGCACAGTAAAGTAACCAGAAATCACCTTGAGAACTTGTTAAAATGTAGATTCTGATGTAGGGACAAGGACTGAGATTTTGCACTTCTAACAGCAATTTGGGGATGCAGAAACTACCAGACCATGGGCCACAATTTGAGTAATGGAGTTATAAGGATGCTCCTGGGCTACTCTTACAGAAATGACCTAGTGTAATTTACTGTAAAACACGCAAATTCATGGGCCCACCACCTCCATTTTTCATAAGATTCACCAGATAATTTTGTTACACGCTAGTTTGAGACTAGAGCGTGCAGCCATAATTCAGAAATATGAAATGTGAGGGGTGACATGATGCCACAAGAGGAAAATCCCACACTTGACCTGATGTTATGGGTTGCAGTCAAAAACACAAATACAACCTGGGCATGGTGGGGCTGGTCTGATGTAGGGACAAGGACTGAGATTTTGCAATCTAGGAGGCTGAGGTGAGAGAGTCACAAGATTGAATCCAACCTGGGCAGTTTAATGAAAAACCCTGTCTCAAAATTTTAAAAAGGGATAGTACTTCAAAAAACAAAACAAAACAAAACAAAAATGAACAAAAACACAAGTACACTAAAAATATTGTATAAAATTACTTTCAGGCTGTGTGAGTAAAGTATAGATGAAACAAATGAATTTCATGTTTAGACTTGGATTCCATCCCCAAAATATCTCTTTAAGTGTATGCAAATATTACAACATCTAAAAGAAAACCCCAAATCCTCCTGCTCCCAAGCATTTCAGATAAGAGGTACTCAAGCTATACCACCTAGGCTTAAATAATTTCTAACTCAAAGTTCCACAGGTCATAGCCATTTTTTTATTCAGGTATTAAATACCTCTTTTGGGAGAGGAATGTTTTAAGAACTATATTGAAAGTTGTCTATTTTGTGAAGTCATTAACCAAAAGGGACTTGGAATGAGGTTTAAAAAGAAAAAAGCCTCTTGCATTAGTTGCCCCAGATAGATTTTAATATAATTCATTGTCAACATCCAGTTTCTGTTGAGTTTAAGGCTCCCCTACCATTAAGTATCTTTTGTTCCAGGGAAAGCTAGCTGAAGATGCCCCTCTAGGCAAGAACATATCTCTTTTACAGGCTCATCTATAAGCTGTTAGGTAAGCAACTTCAAGGTGTTTCCATGAACTTTGGGAAGCCTAAATGTGATTGAAACTGATATGCTCCATTGAAAAATGCTATAAAATTCCAAAGACCTTTTCCCCCTAACATTTATTATTAAAAAGTGGCAAGAGAGGTCTAGGCTTTGTGTTCAATATTTCTTTAGCCCTCTACTTGTGCCGAGAGATATGGCTATGCAATTTCAGATTTTTCCCCTCCACCTGCAACTCCCTTGGGACAATTAAGACTCCATGAACTGTTCTCAGTTTTACTAGGAGACAACCTAATCCCTAAGGTAATTTAAGAGCATTATTCTGTTTGCTGATATTCATAATTATACTTATTCAGTGGTGATTAAGAGGCTGCAGCTGGATAATAAAACTCCAACAGTCTTCTGGTCGTTAGATGAAAAGATAATCCTTCATTTCAACTGTGGAGTTGTCAATGTTGAGTCCATCAGATACAGAAAAATGCACAATATTATCATTCTTCCATTAGTAAGTTTGATCCCTGTCTATTCCACAGTTAAAACCCCTTGAATCCAAATATCAGACCATGCCGTCTTTCTTGATGTACACTTGATTTAAAATTTAGCTGCCACTGAGTTACTACCACTCAGAATTGGGGACAGCAGCTTCTGAAGGGCTTCTCTAAGAGCTGGACCCATCTGTCTGATCACTGAGCAAACATTGGTGAAGTTCAATGCCAGAAACTGCTGTCTGCTCTCTGCAGAGTTCAGTTTTTGGTTTGTGTTTCACAAGCCAAGAAACAACAATGGGGCTGAAAAGGTGACATCTCAACTGGAACTCGAAATGACAATGATGTGACTTTGCAGCGCAGTTAGGTGCAGTGAAAGTAGAGCTGCTGAGAAGAAAGATCTTAATTTAGAAGTACCACAACGGCAGCTCGAGGGGTGTATTATAAGCCCTTAGACATGTATTTGACCAGGTTATATTTGAAATGCCACTCTGCTTGTCTTGGTGTGTGAAATTTTAAAGTGCCACTGATTGAGAAATCGGGTTCCTAAGCAAAAAGGAAATGCATGCATACAGCAGGAGTTGACACATTTTTTTTTCTGCAAAGGGCTACATAGAAAATATTTTAGGCATGTGTGGGCCATGCAGCCTGTGTGGCAACTATAGTAGTCACCTGTGTTACAGCACAGAAAGCAGGTATACACACTTAAATAGATGTGGTTCTGCTCCTACAAACTTCATGGACACAAATTTAAATTTCATATGATTGTCTCATTTCTTCTTTTCTTCTTTCTTTCTTTTTTTTTTTTTTTTTTTTTTTTTTTTTTTTTTTTTTTTTTTTTTTTTGAGATAGGGTCTCGCTTTGTAGTTCAGGCTGGCCTGACTATGCAACCCAGACTAGCCTTGAATTTTCATTGCTCCTCCTGCTTCAGCCTCCCAAATGCTGGGATCATGCATTTGCCACAACACCTGGATATCTCGTTTCATTAAACATTATTATTCCCCTGATTTTTTTCCCCAATCATTTTTTGTTTTTTTGGTACCCGGGTTGGAACTCACAACCTTGTGCCTACCAGGCAGGCGCTTATGCCACTGAGCTAAATCCCCAGCCACTCAATCATTTTTAAATGTAAAAACCATTTTTGGTTCAAATGCCCTCCAAAAAGAAGCAGTGGGCTGGATTATGCCTGTGGGCGATAGTTTGCTATTCTTAATATAGAGCATCAACACAGTTTTCCTTGTAGAATTTCACTGACCTCTAGGCTAGTTGGAGTTATACAATGGGGTTTCACTATAAGTTTTGCTTTCTGCTTAAGAACCCACTAATCTTATCCACCATCTCCTTGCCATTCGACTCTGGCCAAACACAAGTTTTGACAACACATCACGATAATAATCAGAAGCAAGTGTTACATACAAACATCAGGATTGTTATAATAGAAAATACGGTAACATGAGTCATGAGAGTTTGTAAAAGTCACCATCTATTTTTGCTCACTTGTTTGTTATCAGTGCATTCTGGAGCCTTCACTGAGTGCTGTGTAGTCTTCAGTACACAGAGTGCATATGATGCTAGAAGCATTTTTGCGTATTATTGTATGATTTGTTCTCTGCCAGATAATCTGGCAGGGCTTTCAAGATTTTTTTTCCTGTATCATTTTTGGGAAGGAGCCTGATGATCCCCATCTTTTAAAAACTAACTCTGAGCTGGACACAATGCTGAATATCTATAACCCCAGCTACTCAGGAGGCTCCTGCAGGAGCATTACAAGTTCAAGGCCAATCTAGGCAACTTAGTGAGACCCTGTCTCAAAATAAAATTTAAGAACTGCTGGGGATGCATCTCAGTAGGAGAGCACCCTTAGGTTTTATCTTTAATCCCCAGTACTGCAAAAAACAAACAAAAGCAACCTGGCTCTAAGAAAGTATTTTCTAACCTTTCCTATGAATAGATTTTTGAGTCTCTGTGTATGAGTTTTATTAAAAAATCTAACATGCAGACATTTAAGAAATATACTTAGAATCCAGCAGGGCTTCCTTGCTAGCACGAGTGCTTCATACTGTTACTATTAAAGATGATTTGTGGTGTCTGTGCCCGGGAGATGGCCTTCCGTTCTGGAAGGGCAGGAGGTGGCCGGGTAGCTGTCCCGCTGCTAACAAACCTAACTGTGGGCTGGATTTCTGGCCAAAACCCAGACGTTTGAGCGCCTCATAGCTCATAGGGAACCTGACAGGCAATTGTATTATGAAATCTGACATGCTGAATGGACCCCTTTTAACGATATTCTTTACCTGTCTCTTTGTGTTAAAGAGGGAACAAGCAAAATAGCAGAGGAGGGAGTCAACCAAGGCAGGAGGGAGATGGCAGGTGGAATAAAATATCGGGCGGTTTCATGTGCGGGGCTGATGTAGACGGCATAACAAGAAAGGCTTGCACAGAACAAATCTCTATTGTTCCTTGTCATCTTTAAATGAGTGTCAAAGTAGGCAGGGGGGCTTTGACCGTTAACTGCACAATTTAGCCAGCCTGTTGTGTCCTGCGGGCCCCACCTCCTTGGAGTTTCTCAGATTAGAAAAGAAGGCCCCAGCCCCTTATAAATGGGCCATCTCTTGTTCTTTGTGTCCAGACTGCCCAGTGTGAAATCCACAGTGACGTTAAATGTTTTCTAATGAATAATTACTGAAAGGAAATGGAGGTCTATATGTGTAATGGATTGTAGCGCATTAAAATGTTTTATTTTGCACACAAAAATGTTGTCCTTCACAAGCACCATGATTGTTGCAAAAAGGCTTTTGTGCCAGGACCTGTTTCAATGGATTATCTGCAAGCGTTTCCATCCCAAATGGGAATCAAAGGGCGCCTTTGGCAAACTAATGTTTTTCAAGATGGCAGCCATGAAACACATTTAGTATTTAAAGTTGCGGGTTTTAAAGGAATGTTTGAACTCAGGAGATTTTCTCACTTACTTTCCCCTCTTTTGATTTGAGTGAAGTGCACCCCCCCACCTCTGTCCTGTACCAGCAGCCGGACAGTCAGCCTTTGCAAGACTCTTGAAGCCTATTTCTTAGAAACAAGCAAGAGATCCCAAGAATGGCTGGCTAGTTGGCACTTTGTCTTGGCTTCCCTTTATATTTTTTTTTACTGGATATATGTGGATAAATACAAGACTACAGGGAATTTCAAAGGCTACCTTGGTGTGAACTTACTATTTCCCAGTGGGTTTTACAGGGGAAGATTTTGGGATCTGTGTGACTATCAAAGTCTTTCTAAGTACTGAGACACTTGGGTCTGTATACCATCTCTAACTGATTTATGACAAATTAATGGGAATTTCTGGTACTTTTTAGATTGGTGTGGAAATGTGAGCTTCAGAGTTACAATGCCATTTTGTGGCTAACTAGAGAACCTACAAACCCAGGGTTTGGCCTGCCTCCCTCTCTTTTCCTGTCTCTGCCTCCCTCTTTCTCAGACTTTACTAGTAATGTGGGGGAGCTGCAGGCCAGACAGGTTTTCTGATGATCACAGAAACTTCTGTGAAAGGTATAGCTTCCTAACTGCTTGGTCCTCTGCCTTTATGGAGGCACAGAGTAGGTACCTTTGGTTTTCTGGGAGAACGAACAAATGGAAGCCCAAAACAGTGTTGCTTTTTTTTTTTCTTCCATGGAAATAGTCACGCTGAAGTATTATATGAGTAAAAAGTATGCAGTTCTCACCTGTGAATTAGAGATATCAATAGAAATAGGCCTTGATTGCAAGATGGTGCTTGACATCCACTCTTCGTTTTAAACTTTGGACATCAGACAACAACAGAATTTCAGTTCATGGAGAAACTAAACCAACAACAACAAAAAAACTTTAATCTTTTTGAAGGTCTATCCCCCTTTCCAACCTATGAACACAGTTTCTATCAAGTCATTCTTTTTTTGGTTTTGATGATCTGCCTGCTGTCTCCACAAGTGTAAGTGGTTTTCCAGATAAAATAAGACTTCTCACACACTTAGATACCCCACTGCAATTTTATAAAGAATAAGTAAAAGGTGAAAGTGTGGATTTCCTCATGGGGACCAGTGTCTCATATGCTTTTCTTCAAGTGGAAGCACAACACAATTATGATGTGATTAAAAAAAACCTTTTTATTGTGGGATGTAATCCACATACTGTAAAGCACATGAAATAAAAGTGCAGAACTGTCATAAAGCATACATTCATGTAACCGTCTAGCTCAAGACATAGAGTATTACAGCACTCAAGAAAACTTGTCTGCATCTCATTCATTAAACTCCCTTTATAGCCACCAAAAACAACCACTGTTTGAATTTTTGTGACTTGTATGACACACACAAATCATCCATTTCACAGAATGAAGCCATCTATAACTGTAACTGGTACACAGATGCATAGTTTTATATTAATATGTATTAAGAAAAATAAGTGGAAAGCCCAGTGTTTTGCTGTGCACATGAAAGGAGGGCCCTCTGGCTAATCCTGCATCAGTGCAAAACAAACAAAAAAGCATGAGTCAACAATAGAAAAGATGAGATCTTGACAGAGCAAAACTTGTAACTGAACATAGAACTATGGGAGTCATTAATAACTGCCTTTTGGATGATGACAGATTGCTTTCTGCTTAAATTTGGGAAGAGAAAGCAGGCATCCAACAGCATTTCTTGCTCAGCCCCTTAAGGGCTCCATAATTCTTCCAGCCAAATGAGAGATTTGCTCATAAGTTACAGGTCACCAGATAATTTTGGGGGAGCATCAACATGAGTTTTGTCTTCTAGAATTCTGTTTTTCTTAAAGGAAGATGGGGTTCCATGAACTGTAAGATTTCTTCAAAGGACATATCCCTGTATTCAACGGTATAGTCTTATAACTTGAGCTCTAGTCTGAACCAAAAAATAGGTAATCATTTGTTGCTCTTGAATTAGAAGTTATTATTAAAAAATGCTATCCAAGGACTGGCAGTGTAGCTTAATGAGACACCCCTCACCTAGCAGGCGCCAAGCCCTGAGTTTGATCCCCAGTGTTATGAATAGCAACACTGCAACAACAATTCTACCCTCTGTGTTTTGTTTTGTAGGGGAAAAACGATATATCTTTTCCTCACTCATTGCAAGGTTCCTGGCAGAGCCTATGACAATGCCTGTAACTCCTATGACAGATTAATAAACAAAAAGCATACAAATTTATTTCGTGTGAGTTTTATACAACTTAGGAGCCTTCAGAAATGAAGACCCCCCTCCTTAACAGAGAAAACTGTATTTTTGTGCCAGTTGTATGAAAAGTGGACAGTTGTGCAGTAGTATGATAGGACAAAGGGTTTTGATTTCATAGTATAGCTGTCCCTTCATCCATTGATAATACTTTCCAAGACTCCTGTGGATGCCTGAAACTGTAAACAGTAATGAAATGTTATATATATATATTTTTTTCTTATGCACACACACCTGTGATAAAGTTTAATTTATAAACTAAGCACAGTAAGATATCAAAAACATAGCTAGGGATTTAACTCAGCAGCACAAGCACTTGTCTGGCAAGCATGAGGTCATGAGTTCAATCCCCAGTACCAAATAAATAAATAAATTAGGTATCAGAAAAACAGTAGTAAAATAGAATAACTGCAATGGTTAGGTCAAAGAAAACATGTAGCAAAACTAACAAGATACCCAACTTTAAAGCAGAAGTTTTATTGTCTCTGGTGACTGGACACATGGGTTGGGAGCCCAAGAGTCATTCCCCAGCCAGCAGTGTTTGGGGCTATATATAGAGCTCTGGGTATAGAAGATGTGGGTAAGACTGATTGGGAAAAAAGAGACACAGCAGATTGATAGGTCGAGCTTAGTTCTGCTTTCCTGAGTTACTATCTTTCTGAAATAGCATCACCTGGTCAAGGTTGAGTTAAATTCTACTTTCCTAAGTTAGGTTTTTATCTCTCAGAAGTGATGTGGCTGTCTGGCTAAAAGCAGGGGGTGCTGCAGTGTCTCCTCACAATAACAACATACTGTAACAAAAATATGTGAATGTAAGTTCTGTCTCTTACTCATTCTTTTTCTCAAAATGTCTTCTCGCACATCACTTATTATTCCTCCTGTGGACTACAGGTAGCTGGAGCTGCAGATCAGATGGTACTACTGTAATAAACTTGGGAACCTTAGCAAGGCCTGTTTGTTCAGATTCTTCACTGTGTCCCTGCGGATACAGGGGAAGACTCCTCTGGTGCAAGAGTCTTACAACCTGCTTTGAGGAGAAAGCCAGGCAGATTTTATAGGGGAATTTTTTCTAGTTTCTATGATTTCTTTTGCTGTTTTCTCAAATGCCAGTGTGCCAGATGGCATAGTATATCCCAAACCCAAGTTTCACTGGCCACAAGCAATAGAAACACCTTAACTTAGGACAAAAAGAAATTAATTGTCGTTTTAGACAGCAGATGCAAGGAGTAAGGATGGTGGGTCTTCAGGTCATAGTGTACAGCCATGCTGGTCTTTGCAAAACCTCACTCCTGACTTACTTTTAGTCTTCCATCTCACTCCTTTTCACCTTCTGTTGTAGTCAGGGGTTACAGGGAGAACAACTGCATACAGGACACAGAATTTATAGTACTGTTTTATGACAATCACCCAGAGTTAAACAGAAGAAAGTACAGGAAAATCTGTCCACAACACTAAAGACCCAGAATATTCAGCCAAGGGCCTGTATTCCACAGCAATGTCCTGCATGAGTTCAGCTAAAGACCCAGAGCCCATGACAATGCCTCCCACAAATCCAACTAGAAATCTAGAGCCCACAATAAGGACTCATGCCAGTTGGTTTTATGGGTCTGTGCTGGGAAGGTCAAAGGTCAGTAGTGGAAGTCTATGCCAGCACGGTGAAGGAGCTGTGCCAGTAGATTGAGGGTTCTACACTGGAGCTGAGAAATCATGCTCAAAATAAGGACCAGATGTCTTGGTTACTCTTTACTCGTTGCTGAGACAAAACACCTGACACCCCAAAATAGGGAAGGAAAGGTTTATTTAGGTTACAGTTTTTGGAGGTTTCAGTCCACAATCAGCTGGCTCCAAGGCAGGGTGGCATGGCACGGGGACAGCACTTCAAGGCAGCAACCTAACAAAAGCAGCCAAAGTAAAAAGAGCAAAAGCAAGCCTCTTCTCCTTTATGTAGTACACAGGACACCTCCCCCCGCCCCTCCCCCCAGGGTGGGTGTAGCATTCACAAACATCCTTGCCTTCCTTTGCACAGGATGAGGATGTTTACAAAGTAAGAACCCTGGCTCCCTGCTGAGTCTCTCAGCTAAACTTTTGGCCTTCTCAAATTGACACAATGGCCAGGTAAATGCTTATGCTCTACACCCCAGGATGTAGAGCTGCTGCCTTACTTAATT
>RJWM01034604.1:0-19550 GCA_004363535.1 Dasyprocta punctata | reverse complement strand
GTTTTGTTTTTGGTTCAATCCTACTACATCTGTTGGAATGGTCAGCTAATTTGAAGATAGCAAGGTATGTTATAGTAGCTATTGTACTCATATTATTGGTCTTCAAAGTTCTGTACCACTCCTACTGCTTTGTTTTGATTGACTTCATTTGTTACATTCTGTTATATTTTACTTTCTTTAAAATAAAAAAAAAAATAAAGAGTAGGACAATTTATTGGGGAAAAGGAATGGGAAATAAGAATAGCTTCTGAGAGACAGGAGGGTTCCTGAATGGGTTGGCCCTTCAGGTGCTTCTTAAAAGTTCACCCCCTCCCTAAACCTCCGTCTTCTCTCTGGAGCTCTCAATCCATCTTTTTTTGGTTAAAGTGTTGCCCAAGGAGACTCAAAGCTATGAGTCTAATGGTCCAGGGAAGGGGAGAAAAATGTTCTTCAACTCAGGTTTTCTGTGTTCTCAGAGGAAAGTCTGAAGGCAGAGAAGGGGGTTGAGGACTAGAGTTGCTTACCTTTTGGGGTTTGTTCTGCCTAGAAAAAGAAATTTTATGATTTATCTGGATTCCTGGTTACCTCCCAGTTTTTCAAGAGAGCTGCAAGTTCAACGCCAGCCTGCACAAGTTAGTGAGACTCCATCTCAAAAAATAACAATGGCTTGTTGGAGACTAACTCAGTGATACCAGTTGCATGCTGCTAGCATATATATATATATATATATATATATATATATATATTTAAGCTTACAACAAAATTTTGAAGTACATCAATCAGGAGGTAACAATGGTACATACACTGTGCATTGTCATCCCCCAATCATTCACCAAGAGCACAAGGCATCTGCCTTCAATTATCTGAACAATACCAGTACAAATCTTTCTCTTCAGCGAACTCAGAGAAATCAGTAGTATAACTATCTTCCCTATATATCTTATTTACATATACATACACATATGCATATGTTTTTTCTTTCAGCTTGTCACACTAGTGAAACAATATGATTTTTGCATATGTCGCTTATTTATTTCACTAATGAGTATGTTCTCAAGGTGCATCCATTTACCTATAAAAGTGTCCAGTTTATCATTCATTGCTTAGCATTCATAAAGCCAAGATTTCAATTACCAATACTGGATAAACAAGAGTGAGGTGTTTAGCAGGCTCTGGTTTTGTGTGGTAACCCATCTTAATCTTAGCACTCTAGGAAATTGAGACAGGAGTGTAAGAAAAGGAAATCATGGTCCATTTTCAAGATGAAATAGTTAACTCTGAGTGAAAAATTACTGGCAGTTGGAATTGCCTAACCGTCTGACAAAGTTCATGGATTTGGAGAGTCTCTGGGCAAGTGGGATCTTGAGGGAGAGATAAAATAGTAAGAAAGACAGCTTTTGTAGAATGTAGGTGTGAGTAGAAGGGAGGAGAAAAACATTTTTCTAGCTAAGGCAAAGTAGAAACATAGTAATTGCAAGGTCACAGGAAATCTCTGTGCAGGAACATCTGCTTCTTGTAAAGTCCCAAAGTAACAAATAGAAAATAGAATGAAGAAACCCAAAGTCAAATTGGGAGGGCAACTGGGGAACTATCTTGTGAAAATGTATTGAAACATACGTGATGTCTGGGGAGGTACCTCAGCCAGTGGAAAAATGGGGGAAGAGGCCTGTGTGCTAGAGCCTTGTTTCATGGCTCACAGTGATCATTCTGGATGAGCCAGGTAGCTTAGTGGACACTCAACCTTTCAAGGTTGATTAAAAGCCTTCTTTTCACTGCTCTTCTTGCCACCTCTGAGGCCATTCCTTGGGTGTTGGCAGGGGGAAATAGTTCTCACAGAAAAACTGCAATTTTTTTTTTTTTTGGTACCAGGATCGAACTCACAACCTTGCGCCTGCCAGGCAGGTGCTTACGCCACTGAGCTAAATCCCTATCCTGAAAACTGCAATTTTGAGCCCAGTTTGGTCAAATTAGTGATTTAGAGAAAACTTGTCCCAAAATAAATTTTTTTAAAATGTAAAAAGGGGGCTGGGGATGTAGCTCAGTGTGAAGGTTATGGGTTCAATTCCCAGTACTGCAAAAAAAAATGCTATGCATTCTATATTATACATACATACATACATACATACATACATAATACAAATGCTAGCTATTATTTCCTGGTCATCACTACCTCCTGTCCTCAATTTTAAAACTTGAAACTTACTGATTTTTGAAGAAAAGATCAATTTCAAACCTCTGTGGCGAGATGGAAATGTGGCATCATGGTAGTGTTTGCTTAGTATGTGTAAGGCTCTGAGTTTTTGATCCCTAGATCACACACACACACACACACACAGCAGTAAAAAAAAAAAAAAGAAGAAGAAAAAAAAGAAATCACACCTTTATGACTTTTCTGAAATCTCCAAATTCCCTCTTTGGAGAACACATTTTTACATTTTTATTTTTGTCTTTTTTAAGACAGGGTCTCAGTATATAGTGCACTCTTGCCTTGCCTTGCTTATGTAGCCAAAACTGGCCTCAAACTCATGGAAATCCTTCTTCCTCAGACCTCTGAGTGCTGGGATTACAGGCATGCGCTACCATCCCAGGCCATATCCACATTTTTAAAAGATTAGCTCAAAGTTTGTTTGCCAGAAATATATGTATTTTATTCAGGTGTGCTTGACATAGAGTAAACTGCATGCCATTAATATGCACAAAGTGGTTGTGGTTCCAGCTGTTTGAGAGGATGAGACAGGAGGATCACATGAGCCAGGAGTTCAAGATCAACAAGAATAACAGCAAGATCCTTCTCTTGCAAAAATAGGTACAGTTTAACAAGTTTTTGTTTGTTTTGTTTCATTTTGTTTTTTGAGACAGGGTTTTTCTGTGTAGGAAGGTAGGCTGGCCTTGACACACTATGTATCCCAGACTGGCCTTGAACTTGCAATCCTCCTCTGTAAACACTTGCATTGCACTGTTTTTTTCTTCTTCTACATTTCTTGTCATATAGTAAATTTTTAATGAGGGAATTATATGACTACTTTGTTCTTTGAGGGAGTAAATTATCCAAATACACATAATAATTAATTCTGCCTAGAATGAACAGAACGGGAGGGAGACTAGAGGCTAGAAATTTATTTTATTTTATTTTATTTTGCGGCACTGGGGATCAAACTCACAACCTCACGCCTGCCAGACATGCGCTTAAGTCACTGAGGCAAACTCCCAGCCCTAGTTTTTTTTTTTTTTTTTTTTTTTGTGGCACCGGGGATTGAACTTACAACCTCGCGCCTGCCAGGGCAGGCGCTTAAGCTGCTGAGCCAAACTCCCGGCCCTGGTTTTTTTTGAGGCAGGGTTGCACTATGTAGCTCAGGCCGGCCTTGTGCTCGCGTTGTAGCCCAAGCCGGCCTCGAACTCACAACGCTCCGCCTACCTCAGCCTCCCGGGTGCTGCCAGCCCTAGTTTTTTGAAGCAGGGTCGCATTATGTAGCTCAGGCCAGCCTTCCGCTCGCGTTGTAGCCCAAGCCAGAGGCTAGACATTTAAAATGTTAAGAAAAAGAACTGTACCTCCTCTCCAAGATTGAATCCCGGATCTTTGCACTGAGCTACACCCTTAACCCTTTTAAATTTTTTTGAATTTTTGTGACAGGGTCTTGCCAGGTTGCTAACTGGCCGTGGATGGGCTCGAACTTGTGACCCACCAGCCTCTGAGAGTGTTGGGATTACAGATGTGTGATGCGCCTTGCTCAGAATTGTATCTTACAAAGGAGGTGATGGTAACAATGTGATTTTAATAAGATGGACCAAGTTCCTCACAGGTCAGATTTTAACCTGTAAAATGAACATTTACCTACCAAACTATAATTTATTACCTACGCAAGTATTCATTAGCGCTTCTTTTAGCGCAAGTTTCTATGTGACGCGAAACGCTGTTTTGAAAGTGCTCTATAAATTCAAATTACTTTCGTTATTAAGTTTAAATCTAGGATGGTTCAAGTCTTGTCGAAGGTGAACCGAGGAGCCCAAGGGCGCTGGGTTGGTGGCTTGACACAGCGTACAAGAGGTAGCAACGAGATCTCACGTCTCTCTCAGCGCGCGCGCATTGGAGTCAGCATGTGAGAGGGGTGCCTAGAGGCGCACACAGCAAACCGGGACGCGGAGAACGTACGGCGCGGTGACGACATGCCGGGCGTGGTGACGTAGCACGCAGGCCGCGGTGGGGGCGGACTGTGGGCCTTTCTTTCCCTTCTGATTTTCCCCCTCCCCCCTTTTCTCCCTTTCCGGGTTTGGTCCCCCTCCCTTTTTCCCCTCTTCCCCTCTCCTTCCCAAGCCCCTTCCCCTTTCCCCAGCCCTGGCCCCCTGCTCCCCAGCCCTGGACCCCCGGGACCCCCGCCGAGAACAGCCCGCCCTCAGAAGCGCGCCGCCGCCGGCCGTCGGGGCCGAGCCGCAGCCTAGCGGCCGAGGGCCCGGGCGGCGGGCTGAGACCTGGCGCCCTTCCCGCTGCGGCCCGCGTGAGGTGAGGCCACCTCGCGGCCGAGGGGGCGGGCGGCCCGTGGGGAGGGGGTGTGCCGGGCAGACGGGGGCTTCTCGGCCTGGGTGCCCCGCGCTGGAGTTCCGGGCCGGGGACGTGGGTCAGGGCCGAAGCCCCGGGGTAGGACCGCCCCAAGGCCGGAGGTGCCCCGAGTGTGCGTGGGGAGCACAGGCGAGAAGCGGGGCCGCGGGGCAGAGGGTGGGGGGCTGGTGCCACCTGTGGCCTGTCCGGTGAGATCTAAAAACTGTTACGCCCTTGGCAGTGCTTGAGGGTGACTAGCTTCATGTGTTTCTTGGATGTCCGTTTTTCTTTGAGACTTGAAAAAAAATGGGGCACAGAGCTGTTGGAATGTTTCAAATCATGCGAGCGTCCGACTTTGTAATGGGGCAAGGATTTGAGTTGCACATGTAGGTGGCTGTTTCTGAACCGTAAAAAAGTTGGGCCTACCCAAATCTCATGACTCCTGAGCCCCTACAAACACTTCTCTGGTGTCTTGTAGAGCTAACACTTCAAGATTTGTGACCATTAACTTGGTAATTAACGCCAAAGAATATTTACTCAAAGTGAATTGTTGGCAGGTGATGAAAAATGGCTAAGTGGCCCTAGAACTACTTTAAAACTAAAGTGGGAAAATTTAAATTCAGGAGTCAGTTGGAAGAATGTCTATTTTTCAGATAGACCTGGCAAGCATGAGTCCTGGCTGATGTTAATAGTGCATAGTGGAATCTCTGGAGGAGGGAGGTGACAGGTTCCACTTCAGGAATACCACAAATTTCCACCATTGTATTGTAGTTTTAGATAATCAGATTGGTGCTTGAATCACTTTATGGCTTCTTTTCCTAATGCATTTTCCCTTCCTTTATTAGTCCTGCTTACTCCCTTTTTGGAGCCTGGAGCGTGGAATCAAAAAAGTTTTAAGAAGTAGAAAGTTGTACCTTAGATTAATTCAGTTTACTTTTTAATTTACACTTTTCTTCCCCAGTTGCTGTTATCCACAGGAATTAAGAGAAAATGTCTTTCTTGAAGGCCTGATGCAGGAAGTTAAATTTCAAATTTGTAATTGTAGTTGTCCGTGTGTCCACAAATGATCTGTAGAGCTGCACACTTAAAAAACAAAAATTTCACCGGGCGTGGTGGCATATGCTTGTAATTCCAGCACTTTGGAGGCTGAGGCAGGAGGATCACTGAGTTTGAGGCCAGCTTGGGCTACATAGAGAGTTCAAGGCCAGTCTGAACTGCATAGCGAGACTGTCTCAAAAAAAAAAAAAAAGAGAAAAAAAAGAAAAGAAAAGAAAATCAAAAGTAGTATACCTGACATTTTTTAATGGAAAGAAGTCAGAATAACGTCTTTCTCTTTTAGAATTAAAACCAGTCTTTACATTTGGCTTTAATGCTGTAGGTTTATTTGTAGCATCCCTTTTCCTCTGGCACATTAGTCTCTGGCAGTTCCTTGAGCACTCTGGGATACTTCAGCCTCAGGCATTGCACTTGTTCATTCTAATTCTCTCTGTCTGTCTCTCTGTTTGCTTTGATTTTAGAGACAGGGTATCACTATATAGTTCAGGCTGGTCTTGTACTCACTGTGTAGCTCAGGCTGCCCTGAAACTTGTGGCGATCCTCCTGTTTCAGCTGCTCAAGTACTGGGATTACAGGGTTGTGCCACCATGTCCAGCGTTCATGTATGTATGTGTATGTATGTACATATTTATTTTTTTATAGTACTGGGACTTGAACTCACAACCTTGCGCATTCCAGGTAGGTGCTTAAGCCACTGAGCCAAACTCCCAGCCCTATTTTTTTTGAGGCAGGGTTGCACTATGTAGTTCAGGCCGGCCTTGCTCACGTTGTAGCCTAAGATGACCTCGAACTCACAACGCTCTACCTACCTTAGCCTCCCGAGTACTGGTGTATATATTTATTTTTGAGGTACTGGGAAATGAACTCAGGGCTTTCACTCTGAACTGCATCCCCACCCCTATTCCTCCTTTCTGTTAGAAACATGGTCTTGGTAAGATACTAAATTGTTCAGGCTGGGCTCAAATCTGTGATTTTCCTGTCTCAGCCTCCCACAGTGCTGAGATTACAGGAATATGCTACTCTGCCAGGTTCGTTTCTTCTTGGATCACTTTTCCATTATAAAGCTGCCTAGCCTCTTTGTCTCCTCAATGATCACAAAAGTTACATTCTCTGTTTGAATTGCAAAGTCACTACCCCATACAGATTTACATAATTCTGTATCCCACTTCTGTGCTTTATTGTTTTCCTTGTCAATCTATAATACTGTTTATTTTATTGTTTTATTTTTGAGACAGAGTCTCTGTGTAGTTCAGGCTTGTCTTAAGGTTACTATGGAGTGCCAACTGGCCACAAACTCGTGGCAGTCCTCCTGCCTCAGCCTCCCAAGTGCTGGCATTAAAGGTGTGTGCCACTATGCCCAATCCTACTTCAGCCTCCCCAGTATCTGGGATTATTATAGTCATGTGCCACTGTGTCTGACTTTTTAAATTTTATTTATTGTAGCATGGTCTCACTATGTTGCCCAGGCTGGCCTTGAATTGGGCTCCATTGCTTGAGTAGCTGACTACAGGCATGTGTCACTCCTAGGCTCTAGAACTCTGTTCTTTTAGTGATTCCCATCATGGCTGGTGGTACTTGGAGGTGTGTGATGAGTTTTCACTTGGATTTTTTTGTTTTGTTTTGTTTTTGAGATAGGGTCTTGCTGTGTAATTATGCTTCACTAGGATTTTGTAAGGTACTCCTTGGAAGATGCTGATCTTTTTCTCATGACAGTAACTTTTTAAAAAAATTTATTAGTGCTGGGCATGGTGGCACATGCCTGTAATCCCAGCGCTTGGGAGGCTGGGGTAGGAGGATCATTGTGAGTTCGAGACCAGCCTGGGCTACAAAGTGAGTTCAAGGCCAGCCTGAACTGCATAGTGACACCCTGTCTTAAAGAATAGGGCCAGGGGTTTAGCTCAGGGACGTAAGCGCCTGCCTGGCAGGCACAAGGTTGTGAGGGTGATCCCCGGTACCAAAAAAAAAAAAAACCGAAAACCAAAACAAAACAAGATTTTATTAGTACATATGTGCTAATGTTGTGGGAAGTTGGTGCATGTACATAACACTTAAATTCCTTTTTCATCCATTTTCCCTTATTTTCATTTCCCTTCTAACCATCCCTTGATCCTCTTCCTCCCCCTCCCATGGATTTTTTTTTTGGTACTTATTTGCAGTATATAATGTTTATATTCTTTGTGTGGAGTTGGTGCATGTACGTTACACATCCTGATTCTTTTTTTTTTCATGCCTTATCATTTCCCTTCCTTTACCCCTCCATACCGTCTCCGTCTCTTGATCCTCTTTGTATCTCCCTGCTTCCTATTTGAAGATGTTGATTTTTCTCTGTCAGCTTTTGGAATACTTCTCTTTTGATAAAGGCTTTGTGCTTTCACGCCACTGAATGAAAAGTATTTTGAAAGGCAGAGAGGAGGAGTGTGGTGATCTTTATTGTTGTTGGTCTTATATCTCACATGGCTAGAATTTTACATAGGCTGGGTTCTTTCACTGAATATGTCACATCCTGCTAAGACATATTTCACCATTCTTACCTCTATGGTTCCAGCAAGCTGAGCAGGCGGGTTTCATTAAATTTTTTAATAAACTGAAGATACTAATATGTAAAATTATGGTGTGAGGGTTTAGTTCTACCCCCAGTTTATGAGCTGAAAAGCTAAGAATGGCTTTTGCTAATAATAGTGCAATGTTAAGTTCTAGAGACTGTAAGATAATGTGTACATATATATATAAATTTTTTTTTAACATTCATAGTGGGGAAAATTTCTAGCAAGTAAATCTGTATTTGTCACATGTGGCGGCACACACCTGTAATCCCAGCACTCAGGAGGCTGAGGCAGGAGGATCACTGAGGGTTTGAGGCCAGCCTGGCTACGTAGTGAGTTCAAGACCAACCTGAACTACACAGCAAGATCCAAAACAAAAAAATCTGTTTTACATTTGAGGATAAAAGGAACAGGTACCTTGAGTTCTGTAGGTTCTCTCTCATGTATTTTTTTGCTTCTAGTTGTTGCACTTGTTACCTTCATTGACTTCCTAGCTTAAGTGGTCCTAAATGAGATTTCTCTTTGGGTTAGTCTGGCTGCTCTTTGCTAGTTTAAGATGGCAAAAGGAATGAGATGTACTTTTAATACTTTTCGTAGGAATGTGGTGGCAAAGCTAAGGCTTTTGCTTAAATATTTGCCAGGATTTGGAAAGAACAGTGTGTGTGGGATGAAAGAATTGGGAATCTAGTGTGAATTTGATTGGATATGGTTCTGACATTAATGTTAAGAAGTAACAGCATCAGGCTGGCAATGGTGGCACATGCCTGTGATCCCAGGACTTGGAAACCTGAGGTAGAAGGATCATTACAAGTTCAAGACCAGCCTGGGCTACATAGTGAGTTCAAGGCCAGCGTGGATTACAGAGACCTGGTCTGAACCCACCCCTCAAAAAAACTCAGCAACAGAAATTTACCTTGTTTGATATCTTATGTATAGCTTGGCTCGCACCTACAATTTAAAACCTGTAACAAAGACCTTGTTTATTTTAGTAACCGATACATTCCTAATGTTTAAAATAGTCCCTCAATACACATTTATTAAATGAATGAATGAAATTGGGGTTCGTGGGTCTTGTCCCAGAGATTTTGATTTAGTAGGTTTAGGATGGAGCCCAGGAATTTTTAAAAATAACATCCATAGTATTTCTGATGTCTCTGGCCTGTTGTCTTCGTTTGCATTTCAAAAAACACAGCTTTCTCCTATAATCCCAGCGCTTGGGAGGCTGAGGTAAGAGGATCCCTGTGAGTTCATGGTCATCCTGCGCTACAGAAATGTCAAGGCCAGCTTGAGCTGCACAGCAAGGCCCTGTCTCAAAAAAACCAAAAAATAAACACTTCTCCCACACCCAGTTTTCTTCTGGGGCTCATGGTAAATACCTGTAATACCAACTATTTGGGAGGTTGAGCCAGGAGGAACACTAGTTTGAGGGCCGTGAGGCAGAGGCTGAAAGATTGCAAGTTGGAGGCTAACCTGGGCAATTTAGTGAGACCTTATCTTAGAAATAAAAAAGACTGAGTCAGCGGTAGAGGGCTCCTGGGTTCAATCCTCAGCACTGCAAAACCCTAATCACCGTTCCCACCTCAACAAAACCTTATTGTCAATTTAGTGAGATCTATCCTCAACACTGCAAAACCCCCAGTAACTACCTGGTAATAACAAAACACAGTTGGCCATCTCATCTACTCTGATGATGTCATCTAGCATCTATTACTAAAATCTGACATTTTTGTGTCCCTCTCTCCATCTTTGATCTCTCTCCTGAATGCTAGGCTCACTTATTCACTATTCTCTTAGACCTCTCCATTTTGTTGTCACATATCATATTTCCCCCAAAATAAGATGGGGTCTTACATTGATTTTTGCTCCAAAAGATGCAGTAAGGTTTATTTTGAGGGAATGTCTTATTTTTTCATATACAACAGTCTACATATATTCATGTAAAAAATTACATTGATGTATAAAAATCTACATTTTCTCAAATACAGTCATCATCTGAAACATGATGGGCAAAACAACTCTCCAAACCTCAAATTCTGGTATGAATTTCTTGCAACTCCATTTCCCATAGAACTTTTTCCTCTAATCTCTTATGTCCAACAGTAGAGCTCTTCTTAAATGAGCACTTCTTGTCCATGTGACCTGCTCATAGTGCTTTGCTAGCATGACTGTCCATGATTTTATCCCATGCATTTTTCACCCAAGTAATGACTTCTTTCTGGCTGGGCTTAATGAAGTTTCCATTAAATCAAGTGTTAATTGAAGATTTATGAGACAGGAGTGGTAACAAAATTGATGACAGTTAAGAATGATGGTCTAAGATGGGCATGGTGGTGTATGCCTTTAATCCCAGCACTCGGGAGGCTGAGGTAGGAGGAGCGTTGTGAGTTTGAGGCCAGCTTGGGCTATAACATGAGTGCAAGGTGGGTCCAAACTACATACTGCAACTCTGCCTCAAAAAACTAGGGCCGGGAGTTTGGCTCAGCAGCTTAAGCGCCTGTCTGGCAGGCACGAGGTTGTGAGTTTGATCCCCAGTGCCGCAAAAAAAAAAAAAAAAAAAAAAAGAATGATAGTCTACATAAAAGCAGCGAAAAATTGCAGGCATCAAAATTCAGAAAAAGTTGCCAGGTATGGTGGCACATGCCTGTAATTCTAGTACTCAGGAGGCTAAGGCAGGGAGCAGGAGTTCAAGGCTAGCCTGGTTCACATAATGAGTTCAAGGCCACCTTGAGCTACAAAGATTGTCTCAAAAAACCAAAACAAAATCAGGAAATGTTTCTTTATTTCACATGAGTGCATTTAGTACATCTGTTACAACACGTATTGTATTGAATTATGGAAGTTCAGATTATACACAGCCATGTAACCATGTCCATTCATAATCAAATGCACATGTTATTTGTGTAGTGCATCTGCAGTCTGGTTAGTCATTTGGCAATAAGTGGTTTTTTTTTTTTTTGAGACAGAGTCAAACTGTGTAATTCAGACTAGCCTCAAACTCATAGCAATCCTCCTGCCTCAGCCTCCCAAGTGCTGGGATTATAGGCGTGTGCCACCATGCCCAGCATAACAGCACTGAGTCCTAGATCCATCAGTTCATAGGTGTTTCCTCTCAAAATGTGCCTGCTTGGGTATTTACAGATAATTTTAATTTATATTATTTATTTTAAGCACTAATGTCAATGTTATTTATATTTAATTATAAATATTATAATTTGGTTTGTCTATTGTATTGTTGTAATGGACATACTAAGTGAGTCTGGCTGACAATTTTATTTTATTAATTAATTAAATAATTTTTTGTGGTACCGGAACTTGAACTCACAACCTTGTGCCTGCCCGGCAGGCGCCTAAGTTAGTGAGTCAAACTCCCAGCCTTTGGCTGATAATTTTAACTGGGGCTTTTTTTTTTTTGATACAGGGGTTCAAACTCACAACCTTACACTTGCCAGGTAGATGCTTACACCGCTGAGCTAAATCCCCCGGCCCATGGGGCTTATTTTTGGGATAAGACTTACATTATGAGCACTCTGAAAAATTATGCTAGAGCTTATTTTATGGTTGGTTCTTGTTTTTTGGGGAAATACAGTAGTACCTCAAATTCAGTATGACCTTTGCAAAATAGATTTGGTTGCCTTGGGTTGTAACTTAGTGGTAGGGCACTTGCTTAGCATGGATGAGGCCCTGGGTTCAATCCCTAGCACCACAAGATAAAACAATCCCCCCCAAAACAAAATAATTTTCCTATGGAAATCACTTCTTCCTCCCAAGTTCGTTTTCCTGTGAATGATACCACCTTGTTATACAAACTTGGATGTTAAACTTCAGTTTTCTCTTTTTGGTCCTTTAATGTCAAATAGTCATAAAGTTGCATGTATCTTCTAGTGGTTCTTCATCATCATTGGCACTTCTCTTTGTTTAGGAGAGCATCATTTCTCATCTGTACAGCTGTGATGGCTTTTTATTTTATTTTCGTTTATTTGTATTAGTATTATTGTTATTATTGTACTAGAGATTGAATCAAGGGCCTTATGCATTCTAGACAAACAACCACACCACTGACTTACATCCCTAACTGCTTAGGATGGCCTTTAACTGGCCTCCCTGCTCCAGTCGTGCTCCTTCTAATCTTTCATGTAGTTCTTTTTTTTTTTTTTTTTTTTTTTTTTTTTTTGCGGCACTGGGGATCAAACTCACAGCCTTGCGCCTGCCAGGGCAGGCGCTTAAGCCACTGAGCCAAACTCCCAGCCCTGGTTTTTTGAGGCAGGGTTGCACTATGTAGCTCAGGTCAGCCTTGCGCCGCTTTGTAGCCCAAGCCTGCCTCGAACTCACAATGCTCCGCCTACCTCAGCCTCCCAAGTGCTGGGATTAAAGGCGTGCGCCACCACGCCTGGCTCTTTCATTTAGTTTTATACCCTTCAGCCAAAGATAATTATCTATTTCGCCTGCTTAAAACCTCCTAACATCTTTCGGTTACTCTAGATGCAAAGGCTAGGCTTTTTTTTTTTTTGTGGCACCAGGGATCAAACTCACCACCTCTCGCCTACCAGACAGGCGCTTAAGCCACTGAGCCAAACTCCCAGCCCTAGTTTTTTGAGGCAGGGTCGCACTATGTAGCTCAGGCCGGCCCTGCGCTGGCGTTGTAGACCAGGCAGGCCTCGAACTCACAACGCTCCGCCTACCTCAGCCTCCCGAGTGCTGGGATTAAAGGCGTGCGTCACCACACCTGGCTTGCCAGGCTAGGCTTTTTTTGACCACTTTTCCCTATATTCCTTATATGTAGCTGTTACTCTGTTTGCTCTCAGGGTTAGACTTCAGGTCATATACATTACATATTGATTGATTGATTGATTGGTACCGGGGATTGAACTCACAACCTCACTGCTGCCAGTCAGGTGCTTATACCGCTGAGCTAAATCCCGGCCCCCATATACATTACTTGTTCTTTATTCTTGTTCTCTAACCTTGCTGTCTTTAAATATACCCGTGTTTCTTCCCAAACACTTACCTCAAAACCATTGCTACCACCATGCAAAGATGGGGTGGTGCAGTGCCTGCCTGGCAAGCATGAAGTCCTCAGTTTGATTCCTGGTACCAAAAAAAAAAAAAAAAAAAAAAAAAAAAGGATTGCTTCCAGAGTAAGACCTAACATCAAGAAAATTTACAAAACAAGCAGACTCATTTACTTATACATTTTTTTTTTTTTTTTTTTTTTTGCAGTGCCGGGGATTGAACTCACAACCTCACGCCTGTCAGACAGGCGCTTAAGTCACTGAGTCAAACTCCTGGCCCTGGTTTTTTGAGGCAGGGTTGCACTGTGTAGCTCAGGCCGGCCTTGCACTCGCGTTGTAGCCCAAGCTGGCCTCGAACTCACAATGCTCCTCCTACCTCAGCCTCCCGAGTGCTGGGATTAAAGGCGTGCACCACCACGCCTGGTTTACTTATACATTTAATAGGTACCTACAATTATTGTGTTTCATACTGAGGGTACCAGGATAAACAGGACATTGCCCTTACTGGACATGAGAAAAAAATGTAAATGAATTACAGTAGAAAGTAGTAAGTATGAAAACGAAGTGATAAAAGTAGTATGAAAGTAAGGAGGCGGGAAAGTTAACTCAAAAGGCAAGATTCAGCTTTTTAGTGGAGGCTGAAGTTTGAGTCTCAGTGGATTCATTAATTCATCCAGAATTTCAGTGACTATGGTACAAAGTACTGGAGATAAAAAGCAAAGATATGGCTGGGGGTGTTGCTTGATGGTAGAGTGCTTGCCAAACGTGAGCAAGGCCCTATATTTAGAGTAGAAAACTGTACTGGGGGATAAGAGTGGGGAGTAGGTATAGCTCCTGAGAGACAGGAGGGGTCCCGAATGGATTGCCCCCTGGATTCCATCTGTTAGCACTGCAAGAAAACAACGACCGACTGCTTACCTTGAAAGAGTTTAGACAAGTCACTGTTACGATGCATCTTGATAAACTCTGAACTAGAACAATGCACAAGGTGCTTTGGAAGCACAGTGGAAGTCAAAGACTTTCTGTCTCAGCGCGATGCTCCGGCTGAACCTTCAAAGACTAAAAGGAGTTAGGAGGGTGCAGGAACATAAGGAAGAAAGTAGAGAGGAACTGCATATATAAGAGTGAAGATACAAAGCAGAGCAGCATGAGATCTTTGCCAAAAATCAGTGAGTAGGGCATGGCTATTCTTGGGGTGTTTGTGGGAATTAGAGAAAAGACTAGAGAGGTAGGTCTTGAAGCTCTTATTTGATAGACAAAAAATGGTTTGAGTTTTGTCTTAAACTATTAAAGGATTTACTTTTCAAGAAAATCACTTGTACCAATTTGGTGACTGGGTTATAGAATAGATTAGAATCAAGGAGTCCAGTTTAGAGACATTCACAATCCACATAGGAAATTGAGTCTAAAGTCATGCAAATACATGATGCATTTGAGCAATATTTCAGAGACAGAATATGTTAGACATGGAGATGTGTGTACATGTGCCATAAAGAGAGAATGCAAGAGAAAGGCAATAAATATGGTAAGAAAGATGAACCCTTGCATGACTTCTAGTTTTCTGGGTTCCATCATGGTGACATCTGTGAGTTAAGGAATATAGGAAGATTTGGATTTGGAAATAAAAATTTTGGACTGGTTGAATTTGAAGTATTTGTTGAGCCATGTGGAAATAAATGCCTAGTAGGTAGTTGGACACATCAGTTTAGAAGTGCAGTGAGAACTTGGGGCTGAAGAGAGATTTGAGACTTAGCAGTTTTTGTTGTAGTTGAAGCAGTAGGTTTAGGTCAGGTGAAGGGCATGTTAAGGCTGAGAACTGTGGGTGGAGGACAGAACCTTAGATAATATTGGCAGTTAAAGGCTAATAGAAGTGGAGCCTTGAAAGAAGTCTCAGGATGCCAGAAAGGTGGATGGAAAAACCAATGAAGTGTATGTGTGTGACGAGAATTAAGAGGACAGAATTTCAAGGAGGAGAAAGGCAATAGTTATCACTTGTAGTGGAAAGGTAAAATCTGATTAGGAAAGAGAAGAGCTTACTGAGGAGCTGTGTCACTGGAGAAATGAGAATGGTAGCCAGACTGCACTGGATTGAGGAGTAAGTGGGAGGCAAGAAAAAGGCAGGCAAACTGTCTTTCAGCGTGTTGCAAACAAATGGAGAGAGGAAGCAGTGAGAGGAAACATGGGGTTCAAGGAAGCACTTTTTTTTCTTTTTTTTTTGGTCAGTAGCGGGAATCAAACTCACATCCTCGCAACATGCCAAGCAGGCACTTACGCCACTGAGTCAAACTCCCAGCCCTATTTTTTTTTTTTTCAAGGCAGGGTTGCACTATATAGTTCAGGCTGGCCTTGCTCTGTGGGATACTCAGGATGCTCCACCTACCTCAACCTCCCGAGTGCTGGGATTAAAGGCGTGTGCTACCACGCCTGGCTAAAGAAAGCATTTTTAAAGATGTCAGATACAAACATATTTTTATGTTAAAGGCAGTGTGCAAGATGATAGAGAGTGTAGTATTTAAGTTCTTAAACATGTAGAGAAGATGAAATTCAGGGCAGAAGTAGAAAAATCTCCTTTATTAAGAAGGAAAAGGTAGCCAGGGATGGTGACATACACCTGTAATCCCAGCACTTGGGAGGTTGAGGCAGGAAGATTGCTGTGAATTTGAGGCCCGCCTGGGCTACATTATGAGTGCAAGGCCAGCCTAAACTGCATGGTGAGAGCTTGTCTCAAAAAAAAAAAAAAAAAAGGAAAAGCTCTGAGTTCAATCTGTAAAAGTGGTGGTGCACGCTTATCTTCTTACAGTTACTCAAGAAGCTGAAACAGGAAGGTCACTTGAGACCAGGTTGGATAATATAGTGAGATCCTGTCTTTAAAAAAAAAAAGTATCTGTGGGATGACACTTTTTAAGATTTCATAATTCTTGTGTTCCTTAGTTATTTTTTACTCAGGAATTAGCATTCATTGATGAACCCTATCTGAATATATTATTATGTTGATGGTTTAAAGATGTCGATTTTCAGATTCTCTGATTCTGGCTGGCCTCAAACTCATGGTGATCCTCCTGCCTCAGCCTTCCAGGTGTTGGAATTACAGGCATGCACTACCAGTCTGACTTTCTTGGTTTTTTGAGACAGAGTCTTGGTATGTAGACCAGCCTCATCTAGAACTCACTACATTCTTCTGTAATTACTAGTTAGCATTGTTCTGTGGAAAAGGATTTTCCTCCTCTGTTTTTTTTAATTTTTAATTTTTATTTTATAGAGGTCTCACTGTATGGTTCAGGCTTCCCATGCTGGCCTCCATGGCTGTTGTCCTGCCTCAGCCTCCCAAGTGCTGGGATTATAGGTGTGTACCACCACACCCTGCCTCCTTTTTATTTTTGAGAATCAGTGTAGAGTTGATATTTTTAATTAATTAATTATTTTGACACAGGGTCTTGCTCTGTAGTCTGGGCTGGCCTTGAACTCATTATGTTGCCCAGGCTGTCCTCAAACTCCTGGTGACACTCCTGCCTCAGCCTCCTAAGTGCTGGGATTACAAGTGTGCACCACCACACCCAGTTTGTCATTCTTAATTATCCATTATCTTTATGGGTATATTTCCAGTTTTAAAAAATAGAGTGGATTCCAAACCTGGAACTTGTGTCTTCCCACATGTAGTTGAGTAATAAAGTATCTAAACTGACTAATTTCATAGAAGGAAGTGAACTCTGTGGTGACTTGCCTTGGAAGGTGATGTGCTATATAGAAGATAGGCATTGCTCTTTCTTTTTTTGTTTTTTTTTTTTTTGAGAGGTTTTCACTATGCAGTATAGGCTGGCCTTAGCATCTGAGTGCTGGAATTATAGATGTGCACTGCCATGCCCAGTTATGGCATAGTTTGTATTATGTATATATTTATTTATTTTTCTTTTCCTAACTTGGTGGTATCATATGAAGGTAAAAATAATTTTTTTTTCTTCTTACTCTTGAGTAATCCAGTTTGAAGTCACTTATGAGTTATTTCCATTTGTATCTTCTGCTATCTGAATTACCTTTTTTGGTTGGAGGATTTCTAAACCCAGGTCTTTCCTTGTGCTTTGAACTTGCATCTTGCTTTCTTCTGCATGTGTTTTATGTACTGGTCTGTAAAATGCATTCTAGGAAACTGACATAAAGTTAGGTGTTTGTTATTCTGAACATTTCCATTGTAGTATAATTTTATGGTTCCGTATGAGATCTGCTTTTTTTCTTTCATGGTGTTTTGTTTTGTTTTATTTTGTGTTTTTGAGACAGGGTCTTGCTATGTAGTTCAGGCTGGTCTTGAACTCACTACGTAGCCCCGGCTGGCCTCAAACTCATGGCGATTCAAGTGTTGGGATTACAGGCATGCACTACCAGTCTGACTTTCTTGGTTTTTTGAGACAGTGTCTCATTATATAGTCTAGCCTCGCCTACATAGACTCACTACATAGACTACATAGCCCAGACTGCCCTTGAACTCACGAAGATCCTTGTGTCTCAGCCTCTGAGTACTAGGATTACAGGCATGTGCTACCATGCCCAGTTCAAGATCTGATTTTTTAGAAAATCCAAAATAAGAGTAGCCTTTGAATTGGGAACGGGACTCATTTATAGTCAAACAGCTTGAGAATATATTGCTTTTTTATTTCTACATAAAATGAGACGTCTTTTCCTTCTACAAAATATTTTCCACTAAATATGAAACCCACTAATTCTATGTATCCCTTTTATGTGGAAGCATTATAAGTAAGTTGTAAGGAAGCTGATAATGTGTTACTAATGTGTTCTGTTGAGATGTTTAAAATTCTGCATTCAATCCCTTTTATGTGGAAGCATTATAAGTAAGTTGTAAGGAAGCTGATAATGTGTTACTAATGTGTTCTGTTGAGATGTTTAAAATTCTGCATTCAATCCCAGTGGAAGAAATAGGGAATTTTTTTGGAAGAAGTTGGTCATTTCCAGAAGTCATAGATACTATTTTAATTAATGTTATTCCTAGCCTATAAGTTGATTATAGGGTTTATATATTCTTTTTACTTTATGTGGAAGACTGCTTTATGGTTACTTAAGAAATTAGCTGCCTGGCAACATAAAAATATTAAAATGAATTGCATGTCTTCCAACTATTTCTATTATGTGACTAAATTTAGAATCATGTAGAGCTTCTGTAGAGTTGAAATCTCTGGGGATTTTAGTAGTTAAGTCAGACAATATTCAGCTTTTCAGAGTAAGGAAGGAGGAAGGTAGTTTCAAATGAAATTTTGGACTGTCACTCAGATCACTTAATTAAGACAGAGTCCACTGAAAAGTCACAACTGTTTTGAGAATTTTATTTGGACACTGTATTGCTGAAAGCTTGTTAGAGCCTGGGCTTGTGGTGGTGAAAGAGCTAATTTTTTTTTCCTCCCAGGTGAATTGCTAGAGGCTGTTCACTAACCTTCCTGAGGTGTCTCTTCAAGTTATGCTTGATAAATAGTTAATACTTCGTCTGGATGGATGGGACAATACATCTCAGCTAGAAATCAGGTAAGCATCACTCTTGGGTACTTATGGGTGAATTTTATGATGATGTTGGAATTGTTTTTGTGAATTCAGCCTAGTAATTTCTGAGGGGAAACTTAGTTGTTTCATGTGCATTTAGCATATACAGAAATATGATCTGTTCATGTACTGTGTTTAGATAGGACCTCAACATAAGAAATGACAGCTACCCCCTGATTGACGTACTTTAAAATTTTGTTGCAGTTTTTTTTCTTTCTTTTTATCTATGAATAAAATGGATTAAAAAAAAAAAGGCAGGTAATGCCTAGTGCAGTGGCAAATGCCTGTCATCTCAGTAGTCTAGGAAGTTGAGGGAAGAATTACAAGTTCAGGCTCATCCTAGGCAACCTGGGGATATTCAGTCCCCAGTATTGCACCAACAAAAAACAAAAACCCCACAAGGGCAAATACAATTAGGAATGGCAATTTTGAATTACTAAGTTAAATATAAGTTAAAATAGAATGGGATTTTTTCTCTGTAGTTTTATTTATTTATTTATTTACTTACTTTTTTTGGTGCTAAGGACCAAACCCAGGGCTTCCAGCTTGCTAGACAAGTGTTCTACCACTGAGCTAAATTCCTACCCCTAGGATGAGACTTTACATATTTTGAATATGATGTACCTAATTCCTAACTGGATAATTGGAGAAGTAGGACTTTCTGTTGTAATAGCTAGGAATGTTAGAGAAAAATGCAAAAATTTTGTTACAAACAAAAAATAAATATTCATAAAAATTGAATGTGTGGTTATTATGACATATATACAACTAATAAGATATAAACAAAAAAAGTTAAACCTAGTATTCTCATTGAATTAAGCCTATGTTTTATTTTTTCCTTTTTTTTTTTCCTGCTTCCTGCTGAACCTTCTTTTTTTTTTTTTTTTT